>JAUYWG010000396.1:0-15969 GCA_034779775.1 Enteromius afrohamiltoni | reverse complement strand
TCTGAAGTAAATATTCTAACATAATAGGCTGGTTACTCTAAATTCCTATTCAGGACCATTCACTATGGCTTGGATGGCCGTATTTTAGAAAGTTTTATTTTCCCAAAACTTACTAACCACACATAATATATATATATTTTTAAATGCAAACATGTTCAACCATCCTGGTCACAAATTATTGTAGCACAGTTTCTGCTTTATACAAAACAATTATGTGTTGGTCACTAGTATGTTATAAGTAGTTGAAATAATCACAAATATTAGAACATGTCCAAACATCTCAAGGACCCCAAAATCACCTCAGACCCCAGAGGGTTAAAACAGCGAGCATCTGTGCTTTTCAGAGGATTTTTTCTGTTTTTTCCTGTTTTGATACTTTGGTCTGATTTGTGATTGCATTCTCGCTGCCTGCCCGGACTCTTTTGCCTGTTTTTTGGATTACGATTTCTGCCTGTCTCTGATATTACTGCCTTGCTGTGTACCGACCTCTGCTTGTTTGACTACTCTAGTGGAAGTTGTGTGGCCTCCTCTTTACTGAAAGCTTTCAACAGGTTGATGTTCTGTGAAGGAAGTGTGATGTCTTCAGGGGTTTCGGTGGAAGTGAGGTGCTCATCGTGGTTAACCTTTTGTGTTTTGGATAGGCATTGCTCCTGGCAAAACTGTGACCATTTGGTGATTCGGTGTGACTTCCAGGAAATGGTGGGGCTGTGGAGTTGTAGTCAGGGTAAGCCGAGTATCAACGGGTGGTCCGGTGAGTCAAACAGATTTAGATTCTCTCCGTGTGAAGTGAGCTGGTTATCAAGGTGAGTTTGGGGGTTTTCAGGGTAATCCTACCAGACCCTAGGGGTCGGCCGTCGAGGGCTGCCACAGACACCACAGGAGAACATGTAATGAGAGGAATCATATGTTTAGAGGCAAAGTCCAGGTCAATAAAGTTTCCCGCAGCCCCTGAATCAATGAAAGCCTGTGTGTGTAGAGCACTAGACTGACATCTATTCTCATTACTGATGATAGAGAAGCAGCACTCACCCGGTAGGTTCTAGAGTGTTGCGGTCGTGTGGGGCAGTTGGCTCTGAGGTGACCACGGCGACGGTCCCTTTCCTCCTGAGTGAGGTGTGTATCTAAAAACAATAAATGCGAATGACGTGGTCCGTTCGAATGGCCAAGTCGATGAATTCCTCCAAAGTTTTCTCTTCGTCGCGGTTGCCCAGCTCCACTTGGAGTTCCTTTCTGAGGCCTCGGCGATACAGTGACTTAAGAGGATCGGCGCCCCATCCGACTTGAGCAGACTTGAGAGTGTTTGGAATGTCATGGAGTACTCAGCGGTGGAGAAAGAGCCCTGCTTGAGGTTAAGTAGCTCATCTTTAACACTGCGTCCATCCACCGTGTGATCAAACACGTCTCTGATCTGATGTTGGAAGTTAGCATATGAAGGGAAGCCCATCCTGCGTCCTTTATCTGTAGTAAAACAGTTGGGTTGTCGTTCCATATATAACTCACACTGCAGAAGAAAGCCATCACATTTACCGGGGGCGCCATTGTATTTTTCAGGAAGCGTTAGGTGGGCCGGATTAACTGTAGAAGAAGTGGAAGGCAGAGGCGGCATGGGTGGCCTGAATACTTGAGCCTGGGCTTGAGCTTGAGCCGTGGTGGCCGCGGTAAGCGCCTGCATCGAGCTGACTAACTCTTTGGTGAGTGAGGATAACTCAGACAGTTGCTGTTGATGAGCTGCCAGAACGGACACTTGATGCGTGATCTCACTCACCACTTGATGCATGGCCACTGGATCCTGTTGTGGCAAAGTCTTCTGTGAGGAACTCCCAGGGTCATTCTGATCCATTTGTGGTGTTTATTAGAGTAGTCAAACAAGCAGAGGTCGGTACAAAGCAAGGCAGTAATATCAGAGACAGGCAGAAATCGTAATCCAAAAAACAGGCAAAAGAGTCAGGGCAGGCATCGAGAATCAAAAAAACAGAATGCAATCACAAATCAGACCAAAGTATCAAAACAGGAAAAAACACTTAGAAATGTCACTGAGGCAAACAAGACTTGAACTGCTCTTGTTTAAATAGTCCGTGAAATGTGAAACACCTGTGAGCGAAAACAAAGGAAGGTACGTGGGTTTAAATGAGTCCGAGTAGGAACGTTAATAGTCCGGTGAAGGTTCCCGCTGCTGAGTTCCAGGGAGAGCCACAGAGGCGTGGCTTGTGACAACTACAATATGTGAAGCACTTAATTTTCTGAAAATTGAGAGATGTGATGTTTAGCTTGGTTTTATGTTGTTTATTTAATTTCATGTTAGCACGTTAGATAGTAGAGACCCGCTGTTTTCAGAGTTATTTTTGCTGTGCTGTTTTAGATACAATCTATGCACCCGCAAATTTAATGCTTATGAGATAAGTTTCTGCTTATTTGAATCACATGTGAGTCTATAACGATCTACTGTTTATATTATTCATACACTATCGTTATCTACATGCTGTCTAAAATAATACTAAACTGTCCCGGTTACACTGAACTCGCGAAAGAACTTAGAGTGTTTATTTAGTTACATAGGTATAAGAGAAAAGCGTCTCTTTGTCTACATCTGCTGTTCATGTTATGCTATTACATTGCACCAGGAGATTTGATTCTCTGGCTCCCCTAGCGCCATGTTATCATATTAAGTGCACACCTTGCACTCTGGCTTCTCTAGTGGTCATTCTATGCTATTGCAGTTTGACTCCCTCTAGCGATCTTTTTAGGTAATTGCACTCTATGCTCTCTGGCGCTCTCTGGTGGTCATTCTATGTTATTGCAATCTCCATGTATTGCATTAACAATGTATATGTATTACATACATTCCTAGCCTCGGCCCTGCCAGCGCAGAGATTCATGGTATATTCATGGACAGGGGGGTTCATAACCGGATATAATGTGACATCGAGACCATGGTTCAAAAGTGCAGAATTACAACGTACCATGAACATGGGAGAGATCAGGACTACTGATTTAGTTCCAAGTTTCGATGCACAAACAATTTGATGAAATTGTTTAATTAGCCAGACAGGTCGGAGGTGATTCTAGCGTCATTAATTTATCAGTGAACGGCGAGAGTTTGCAATCCCCTGTTAACGCCGTTTTAACACGGGTTAATGATTATGACTCGAGTCTTCTCACGGACCAAATTGAGAAAATTTTGCAAAGCGACGAACAATTGATGTCTGATGATAGGGCCGAGATTGAAGCCAATGTCGTAATGAACAGACTAGAAGGTGCGGGACATAGACGTAAACTCACCAACCTACCATTACACCATTTGATCAAAAGAAAAAAAGATGTCCTTGTCCGCACCCGTTAATATCGCAAATAATTTATGCTGCGCCATCTGTCTTGCACACTTTCTTGAGCCACAACTACCTGAGAACAATTTGAAAAACGGGTAGCAATCATACAGAGAGCCGCTGGGTTTTGATTCAAGACAAGATAGGCCTTTATGATATTGCTAAGTTGGAGAATTTGCTAGGCATAAAGATAGTTGTCTTTTACAGGACCTCAGGCGGTGCTTTAGAGACGAACAAAAATTATGATGAACCGCATCCAAAGACCGCTTTCCTCTATCTGCAAGATGAACATTACTATATGATTCTAAATCTGACATCATTCATCGGAACCACTTATGTTTGTCAGTTCTGCTATAAAGGTCACACGAATCGAACAAGCCACCGCAAGTACGTCTGTAATGTCTGTTTCGATAGCAAAGTTTTTGATCACCCAAAAAGGACTATTCAGAGCTTCACGAGGGCGGTAAGCATTTATGCTACATACAGCCCAAGGCCCCGCTGCTCCTAGCGAACTTAAATTTTTTATACGACTTCGAAACATGCTACAAGAATGGACGACACGTCGCTAATTTTGTCTGCGCTTACACTTACAGCGGTAAGTTATTCGTGGCCCGAGGCACCGCTTGCATGGAGAAGTTAATCGCGCACTTCAGGAAGTCCCGCTATGAGGGCTATTGTTTCATCGCCCATTGCACCTCCCAATTTGACTCTTTACTGATTCTCAAGTATTTCTGCAAAGCAGGCATCACCCTTGACAACATCATGCAAGGATGTAAAATGATCTTCATGCATGATGAGGCTTTCATCCAGCGCTACATAGAGCCATCGGGATAAAGCTGTAGCTTTCTGTCTAAGATGCCTGCCGCTCTGGGGTTGTCCACGACAGGAAAAGGGTACTTTCCCCATCATTTCAACAAGACGGAGAACGCCGATTACTTCGGACCATACCCTGACAAACGTTTTTTATGGGTACGACAAAATGTCTGATAAAGATCAGGCAAAGTTTAACACTCAGTACGCCACAGTCGTCGGGAAAGAGTTTTGCATCGAAAACAAACTGAATGGTACAGTGTGAATGTGATCCTGCTATGGGAGGGCTGTATGAAACACAGGCATGAATTCATAGACTGTACCGGAAACAACCCGTTTAACTTCACCACTCTCGCGAGCTGCTGCATGGGTGTCTTCAAAGCCAATCACCTCAGCAGAAACACTCTGGCTCTGACGCGTAACAAGTACGTCAGCAGCAGCAAGACCTACTCGAACATATCTATCGAATGGCTCGAGTATGTAAAAAAGTATTTACGCAGTTTGTGCATCACCGTAATCTCAGCGTGATTTATATTGTGCAGAATTTATTCTTTCAAGGCAAATCGACCAGAACCATCAGCCTAAACACCCGCGAGACGCTAATCAGGACATGGTGCTCGGAAGACAAATGTATCCTGCGAATGTGAAATATTTTATGGAAAGTTATCAAGACGCCACCAGCCAACCTGACGGATATCTCATGATAGACTATAAAGCCGAGCAGTACAGACTCAGATCGGGACTGCTTTCCGACCTTCAGGTTGTTTACCTCCCAAAAAAAAACTGTGATCATGTCCGCCAAGCTTTGTAAACACCTACCGTTGTTGAAGCTGCTACATAACGCTACGCCTAATCAATGCCGACTTATTTTACATTCATCATCCGACCAGCTCATTTTGGTACACTGCGAAGGGGCATTAAATATTCTTTACGGCATAATACCCGTCACGAGAAGTCAGTATTTTACCAAAGTTTACCAAATTAGCTAGGTTTATTTCAGTTAGTTTAAAATAAGTCAGACTATCTGCATAAGCCTGGCTTATTTGGTAAACTTGTTTTATGAAACAGGCCCATCTGTTTACGCGACATGACCATGAGACCTGATGCCCCTTGAGCGTCAGGGGTATCGCCTGATGTTCTCGTCAAGACATTCGAGATTATATATTTTTAGCGGCTACTTTAAGTGTAGTTTCACAATGACATTTTGATCACCCTTCAATTCCACGGTAATGTCTGTGACGAGTAACTTGTTGACCGATGCGTAATGTGGCTTGTCGTTTCTGACGGTGACGGTATTGTTTGCCTCCTCTTGTTATATGTACTCATCTTAAAAGGGGTATGTACGAATCACCCACCGATTGGTTCCCAATGAAAATCCTGATAATCCTCAAAACACCTCTCCGCCAGGTTTATTAGCATGGTGCTGGGGTGGGATGGTGTATGCGTTTAGGCTGAAATAGCTGTCTTCCTCGTTAATGGTGTACCAGGTCCTAGAGTATTTGATCTCGATGAGTCCTACCTGCCACTCGCCCTTAAGGTATAAAGTTTTCGCCAGTCGGGTCGTATAACTTGATATACGGTTTTCGGGATAAACTGACAGAGAAGTGTTGCATGACAGTGTCATGTAGAAATCTTGATCGTCCATGGCTGCTCTTTACTCAAATTACCTAATTCGTAAAAACACTGCTCTTTTAAGGCTTCTGCAGATCCACCAAATCTTTCTTATTAATATAGCTGTTAAATTTTTCGGGCCATCCACCATTCGCAATGACAGCTTGACAGTGACGTCTCATGCTCCTTTGATGGCCATACCATATGAGGCAGACGTTCACACTGGTGTCTTGTCAGTGGAGTCACCTGCAACATCTTGGTCATCTGGCGTTCAAGCCAAAGCGGTGGAGTAGGTTGCAAATGGTTTGAATGGAAACCCTAGTACTCCTCAAATCTTGTAAACAGGCCTGCAGCTGTGTGGCAGTTGCATAACGATGTCTGAGTGCATAGGTTTTTAGGTACTGGTCATCGTTGCGGTCTGTCACTCATGGGGCTCCACTCCTGAGTCTGTCATGAACTCTGTGTCTTGCCAGTAATTCTGTGTCTTGATGCAAGTCTGCTGATGACACACATCTGACTGCCTGCCTCCGACCTAAAGGCGCGCCATGGCCAGGTGGCACTACTCATCCATTAAAGTGACTTTGTGTGTTCATGGCTGTTTGAATGATGAACTTGGAATGACTTACTGACAATACCAGCTTTTTTTTACCCACAGAATGTTGAAACTGACGCCACATTGAAAAAGGTTGTCTTTTGGTATTGGCCCCAACATAAGGCACACCTGTAAACAATGAGACCATTATGTGGACACAAAATGAGGCATGTCTATCACCCCAAAACTATTGCCTCCCTACACCAAAAATCTCTATACCACACTCTAGGGCCACGTTACGCGGAGATCCCCCTGCCAACTGGCGAGACATTTTTAGCTTTTCCAGTTCATTAGCAGAGGAATCTGTACCTAACCTTCTCAACCTCTCCACGGCCCATATGAGGAGGGGCGACAGAGTTGCTTTCAGTGGTGCTGAAACAAGCGGCTGAGGGCGGAGCGCATGAAGTTTTTCTGAACTAACACATGCAGGACAAGAATTTTCAATATATCGATACGAATATGGATATAATTGAAGGGAAACACAGCCTTGTGTAGGCCGTGGAATGTTTTTTGCCACACCTCTGGCGAAGGAGACCAGAGGAAGCACAGCCGGAGCTACTCCGCTCTAGAACGACTGCGGGGCAGGGAGGACTGAGGTTACGCACAATGAAGGGAACACTGAGATGTTTAAGCGCGGGTTCTGTGGAAGCGGCACAGCAAGTCGGCACCAGCCGGTCTTCTCACTCACCTGCTGTCCTAATCAAGGACGCGAGAAGACACAGCCTCTACACGGAGGTCGTAGAAACTGGCGAAGGTGTTGGGTGTCGCCCAGCCCGCAGCTCTGTAGATGTCCACTAAAGAGGCGCCATGAGGCAGCGCATGGGATGAGGCCATACTCCTTGTTGGACACAATAACTCTAAGGCTGGGTCTGCCTCCTCCCGGGGCAGAGCTTGCAGGTTCACCACCTGATTGCGGAAAGGCGTGGTGGGAACCTTGGGCACATAGCCGGGCCGGGGTCTAAGGATAACATGAGAATCAGCCGGGCTGAACTGAAGGCACTCTTCGTCGACAGAGAAGGCTTGCAGATCCCCTACCCTCTTAATGGAGGCCAGTGTGATGAGAAGTGCCATCTTCAGTGTCAGAAATTGTAATTCTGCAGACTGAAGTGGCTCGAAGGGAGCCAGCCGCAATCCGGCTAGGGCGACGGCCAGGTCCCAAGAGGGCAAAAGATGTGGTCGCGAGGGGTTCACCCGACGCGCACCTTTGAGGAATCTGATGATGAGCTGATGCTTCCCGAGGGACGCGCCCTCTACTGCGTCATGATATGCGGCTATGGCAGCGACATATACCATGAGAGTTGAAGGGAACAGCCTGCGCTCCAACTTCTCTTGCAGGAAGGAAAGCACAACTGCGATCGTGCATCTCTATGAGTCCTCTCCACGGGAGGAACACCAATCGACAAACAGACCCCATATCGGAGAGTAAGCCTGCCTCATAGAGGGGGCTCGCGCTTGAGTGATGGAATCTACAACAGCGCTGGGAAGGCTGGATGCCATATGGTGCCCATACCCTGAGAAAGAAGGTCCTTCCTCCAGGGGATTTTCCAAGGAGGGGTTGCCGTGAGGAACACGAGATCTGCAAACCATGTCCGGGAGGGCCAGTAAGGCGCTACCAGCAGGACTTGTTCCTCGTCCTCCCTGATCTTGCACAGGGTCTGCGCAAGGAGGCTCACTGGGGGAAAGGTGTACTTGAGCCCCGGAGGCCAGCTGCTTGCCAACGCATCCCTGCTGAGCTATTATTAGCCAGTCGTCGAGATGCCCATCTGCCATAGTGGGGAGAGGGTACCCTCTGTGACCTTTTTTTGAAGACTCGGGTAAAACACAATACTGATATGCTCGACCCTCGAACGCAAACCGCAGAAGGGGTCTGTGGCGAGGCAGAATCGAGACATGAAAGTATGCGTCCTTCAGGTCGATGGCTGCAAACCAATCCTGGCTCCAAATACATGTCAGTATGTGCTTCGGAGTGAGCATCTTGAATGGCATCTTGAGAAGAGACCGATTCAGAACTCTCAGATCCAGGATCGGCCTCAAACCACCACTCTTTTTGGGTATGATGAAATAAGGGCTGTAAAACCCCGACCTCATCTCAGCGGGAGGGACAGGCTCGATTGCTTCCTTCGCCTGTAGTGGGGCAGCCTGTAGCGGGATGGGGACGGGGACAAATCATCTGGCTGCGTTTCACAGCGTCTACCTGTCTCCCTGGCTCCCGCGCTGTTTACACAGCGTCCTGGGTCAGCATCTGTGAAGACAAAAAATGTGTTAGATGGGGACCTCCAGACACTGGGCCCAGAGGCGTCAGAAACTGCTCTTTCTATGAAATTGTGGGTACCGCTGACCCGTGGGCCGACGGCAGCTGAATGCACAGAGTCTCCTGGCCCTCCTCCAGGAGTGCAGATGGAGATGGTCTCGACGTTCACCGAAGAGCAGATCTCATCACCTCTGGGCTGCCTGTCTCAGGAGCGCGCTCGTGCAGCTCTTTGAGAGCTTTCGCTTGGTACACTTGCAGTGTAGCTATAGCGTGCAGGGCGGTAGCAGCCTGTACAGCAGCACCGTAAGCCTTGCCCGCGCGAGCAGATGACAGCTTACAGGCTCTGGATGGGAGACGAGGATGACCCTTCCATGAAGACGCACAGCGCGGACACAGATGGACCACCACGGCGCGCACCACTCGGGGAATTCCCCTCGTAGCACATGGCTGCACCGCCGTTGAACGCGGAGAGGGCCGAAGGGCTTGGGCGAAAGCGTTACCGTGCACCTCCGGGAAGAAAGCCACTGGGGGACAGTGTGGCGGCGCCGCATCTCTGGCCCCCAGAAACCAGTCATCCAGCCACGAAGGGTCGGTAGCAGGCACACGGGGTACCTGCAACCCGATTCCTGCCGCGGCGTGGAGGAGAATGTCTGACAGTTCGGTGTCCGCCGCGGACGGAGCAGACACCTCACCATCAGACTCACCCTCTGATGGTGCAGAAGACATCTCAACCTCACAGGGTGCCCCAAACACTGGATGAAGCATTCTGAACTGTCACCTGAAGGCCTGTCCCACGGGCTGAAAAGGCATCGACACTCCTGGGAAACGCCGATCCGAAGTGTGCCACGCCCATCTCGGGACCCGATTGTGTAACTATAGCTAAAGCGGTGCCATATGTAACAACCCCAGCAGCGTAACCACGGCTGCAGCTGCCATATGCTCCAGGAGCCTCTGAAAAGTTTTGAGAGGAACCGCTTTCTTGTGCCTGAACGTATCTAGGCAATTCAGCATGGCCCACGCGCGCTCGGTGGTGAGGCGGGCGGTCATATTGATTGAGTCCAGCTCCATACAGAGATAAGAGATCCTCTGCACTGGGGAGAGTTAGCTCTTCTCTCGGTTGACCTGAAGACCCAGATGGCTGAGGTGCCGGAGCACTATGTCCCTGTGCATGCACAACTGATCCTTCAAGTGAGCTATTATTTGCCAGTCGTCGAGATGCCAATCTGCCATAGTTGGGAGAGGGCACCCTCCGCGACCTTCCTGAAGACTCGGGTAAAACGCGATACTGATATGCGGAGAAAGGAGAACTGTCACCTGAAGGTCCCCCAGGTGTCTCGCCGTGGCAGCCGTGAACTTGCTACGGTCCAACGACTTAACACGGGAAGAGCGCAAGGGGAGCCTGCTCACGAGTGAGAGGCGGGACCTCAACACAGCCAGGGTCATCCGCTTGCAATGAGCGCAGTGACCCTCCACGAATGCTGCCTGAGCATGTTCTCGGCCCAGACACGACAGACAACGCTCGTGACCGTCCGACGAGGTGAGGAATCTTCCACACCCAGAAACGCACGGCCGGATCGACATCTCGTTACAGAATGCATCACCAACCGTAAGAAAATTGCTCTTTTTCCCGATCGCCTGGGGAAGACCCAAGCACGGCAACTCCGTGCACTCAGGGGTCTATGCTCACTGGAAATACCGAAGACTGGCACAGCCTGCCTTGAAAAAGGCCACCAGCTCGCAGGATCCGCTGATAGCCGCCCAGAAATGCTGTCAGACGAGTGAGCAGGTTTTGCGGGAACTTGACTCTAACGATCACCTTCACCTTCTTAATAAACGAAAGCCCGGGATCTCCAGCTCCCAAACAACGGCTCTGAAGCGAAAAGCTGCATGTGCACTGTGCGCATGCCCTCTTATACTCACGCAGTGATGAGGTGCACCTGAGCGCAATCAGTGCACGCCAATATTCATTGGCCTTTAGTAAAAGCTCAAAGCAGATAGGTCTCTCTGGCGTTGTTATTTGTGTTTCTTAGAACAAATAAAATGTAGTTTAGGCTATTTTGCATCAGAGCTTTAACAGTGTTAGACTATTTTTGTAGGCTAGGAAACATACATAAATGTGTGAAATAAAAATATTCTTATTAATATTCGTTACACATATGTTTTTTATTAATATTTCATTTATTTTTTATATTTAATTTCATAATATTTTCATTTAATAATTAATTTGATTAAAACAGCAACAGCGTATATTTTTGATTTGTTACTTGTGCTTTATTTTGACAGAGAAATCCTCAGGGAAAGATCTACACTCCTTAAGAAAGTACTGTGTTTTTTATGAATTCTTTCCTTTATTTCAGTATAACGTGAGGCACTGTATTTCACTCCCATTTTTAAGACATGACTAAAATAAGAAACAAATATTTAGCTAGATTTAGATTTAGCTAACATTTTGAAATGGATTGCATTTCTCTATTAAGGTGCGATCAAGAAAACATTAGTTTACAATTATCATTATTATTTTTTTATTTATCTATTTTGTTTCTGAGAAAAATTAAAGTGATTGCGCTTTTGTCTCACTGTCCTGCTCAGCGCACTTCAGCCTATCTGCACAAACATATCCCACATTTATTATTATAGCGCATTTTTAACATCTTAACATTGTTGTAGAATTTAACTGTTTTAGTGGGTATATCTATAGTTTTATTTTAGACAAGTCGAGATGGTTTGAGAAGGCTAAAGTGATCAAACTCTTTCTGATCGGCTGCTGATGGACGGTTGCTCTTTAAAAAATGCTCTTCAAACACGCTCCGCCTATGCATCAAAACCTTACATTCACTGTTGTGCGGTTATGCTTAATAGAACCTCAAAAGCTTCCTACCAGTGGCCCGAGTTCCTTAACAAAAATAAAAATAAATTCAAAATTAAATTTATATCTATATTCAATAGGCTAAAAAAGTTTTTAACCCAGTGGGAGAAAATTCAGTGGAAAAATACACTCTTGCACATACAAAATATAAAAGTGCGTACCGGAGTGTCCAGCACATTTCTGTTATGCTTACTGAAACGGGCACAATCATTAATCATATTTATCATTAACCATATTTATCATTAATCATAAATCATATTTAAGGGAGGCGGTGTCCTGACCTCATTACTTTCATTACTGGCTGTTTTTTAGGGAATGTTTCCAATTAATCACATGTATTTGCACAGACACAGAACCCAATCGCAATTTTATGCTAAAGGGATTTCGAGCCTGGGTGCTGTTGATATTTGTGAAGAAATATTTCTGTGAAACGCATTTAGGCTGCACAGAAAGCTGACATATTGATGTATACTGATATAGCAGCAGAGGACTTTTATTTAGCTGAATGAACTGATGATGATGCCATGGACTTGGTTGGTAAGGGCCGTGTCATGACCACCCACAAGTGGAAAACAAAATTTCGAGTCGTTTATACTTTTTCTACCCATGGAACAAAAAAACAAAAATCAGCTTAAATCTCATTATTATAAAATTGACCGTTTTCTCATTTCTGAATATTTAATGTCAAATTTAAAAACAAATGGATGCAACGTACACGGACCCACAGTGACAGTGAGTTGGTCAATGGCGCAGTCTATTCTAATGTTTCCACACGGACTCTTTAGGACCACGTATCTCTGCGTTTTCGCGCCGTTTCTCTCGCTCACCAGAGTATTTAAGCTCGGACTTTTGCACGGACTAGTCGCAAAGTCGAGATTTGCCCTGGCCATCGAGCGTTATTACCCAGTGTTTTCCTACCCGTGTTTGATTTATTGCCTGTTCTTTGATTGTTTGATTCTTTGCCGCCTGTCCCGACCTTTTTGCCTGTCCTGACTACGATCTGCCTGTTCCCTATATACCTGATTGCCCGTGTTTGTCATTGCCTGTCTGACCACGTTGATCACAGCTATGTTGCACATGGATACAACTGATTCCCGCGAGTCATTACAGCAGACTTCGCCGAAACCGGATCCAGCAACCATGCAAACTTACCTCATTGACAGCGGAGCTGGTGAGCTCGATTCAGGCCCTCACCGCTGCGACCATGGCGCAGAGTAGACCCGCAGATCCGGCGGCCGCTGCACCTCCTCTGGTTACAGTCAGCAACACAAGCCCCAGGCAAGTATAACGGAGCCCCAGGCAAGTGCAAAGGCTTTCTCCTCCAATGTGACATCTACATGAAGTCTCAGTCTGTGTGCTTCGCTGATGAGGACGCCAAAGTTTCACTTGTTTGTTCACTGCTATCCGGCAAGGCTTTGGACTGGGTAACGGCCCTGTGGGAGGGCCGCCGCATGGCCTTTCCATCTTACCAGAGCTTCCTCCGACAGTTCCGCGAGGTTTTCGATCACACAGCGGACGGAAAGGACGCCAAGGATGAGCTACTCAGTTTAAAGCAAGGCTCCATGTCAGTGGCAGAGTTTACAATGACTTTCCGAACCCTCGCTGCACAGACTGGATGGGACAGCAGTCCTCTCATGTCACTCTACCGTCGAGGTCTGCGTGAGGATCTACAGACTGAATTGGCCTGCCGGGAAGAGGATTTCACGCTGCAGCAATACATGGACCTAGCCATAAGGGCCGATCAGCTGTTTCGCTCCAGGCGGAACGACGCACCCCTCCCACAGCAGTCGCAGCCGCCACGCCGCCACCAGCCGAACCCATGCAGATCGGGGTTACACGCCTCTCGCTGGAGGAGCGCGAGTGCCAGATGGAGAATGGACTATGTCTCTACTGCCGAAAGCCAGGCCATCTACGTGCGTCTTGTCCCATCAGACCAACGAAGACCCAAGTCTTACCGGGTGAGTGCGGTTTCCCTTGATACTGCTATGAAGTTGGTTGAGCTGTACATGCAGGGCCGTCATCTTTTCGCTAAGGCATTTGTTGACTCTGGGGCAGCTGGGAACTTTATTGACGTCCATTTCACCAACATGGCCCCTCGGAACCAGGAGGATAACCGCCCAGATGGCTCCAGTCACCCTTTGCACCAGTTCCCTGCACTCTGAGAAGATACAGTTACAGATATTACACCATCCACTCCCCAGAGCACCCGATAATCCTTGGACTACCCTGGCTAGAGCTCCACGACCCAGTCATCTCGTGGAGGGAGCACCAGGTCCTGCGCTGGTCCCGCTATTGTCTCGAGCACTGCATGCACACACCTCCCAAGCACGTTAACCATCTTCGACTCACACCCAAGGAGGCCACAGACCTCAACACGCTCCCCGCAGAATACCAGGACTTACGCAAAGAAAAGGCCACCCAACTACCACCACACCACCCTACGGACTGTGCCATTGATCTCCTTCCGGGAACCATGGTCCCCCGAGGTCAGGTCTTCCCTCTGTCACAGCCTGAGACTTAGTCTATGAACCAGTACATTAAGGAGGAGCTGGCCAAGGGCTTCATCAGGCCTTCATTGAGGCCTTGCATCGACTACTCGAGCCCTCAACGAGATTACGGTCACGTACCGATACCCCCTGCCACTGGTGCCCTCAGCCCTGGAACAATTGTGGTCTGCCCACTTTTTTACCAAGTTGGACCTCCGAAGCGCATACAAGCTCGTGAGGGAGACGGGTGGAAGACGGCCTTCTCCACGACCACTGGGCACTATGAATACCTCGTCATGCCCTTTGGTCTGTCCAATAGTCCCTCCTTCTTTCAGGCCCTTGTTAATGAGATCTTCAGGGACATGCTGTCGAACATCTTGATCTATTCTAAGAACCTGAGGTCCCACATCGCTCACATTCGGGCAGTGTTACAATGCCTGATTGAGAACCACCTCTACGCCAAGCTGAGTAAATGTGAGTTCCATCAAACGAGGGTGTCGTTCCTAGGCTACATCATCAGCCCGGATGGCCTGGCCATAGACGAGTCCAAAGTCGCAGCGGTAGTTAATTCGCCCAGGCCCCAGACCCTCAAGGAACTTCAGAGGTTTCTGGGGTTCGCCAATTTCTACCGAAGATTCATCAGGAACTTCAGCTTAACCGCCGCACCCCTGATGGCTTTGACCAAGGGATCTCACAAGCAGCTGCCCTGGAGAACCGAGAGTGAAGCGGCCTTCACGGAACTCAAGTCAAAGTTCACCTCAGCCCCGATCCTCCGTCACCCCGACCCCCGCCGAAAGTTCATCGTGGAAGTCGACGCCTCCAACACCGGAGTGGGAGCCGTGCTATCCCAGCGCCAGGGGACCCCTGAGAAACTGTACCCATGCGCCTACTACTCTCGCAAGCTCACACCAGCTGAAAAGAATTATGACGTCGGGGACCGGGAGCTCCTCGCCATGAAAGCAGCCCTGGAGGAGTGGCGGCACTGGCTCGAGGGGGCCAACTTTCTTAGTCTTCACTGATCATCGAAACTTGGAGTACCTCCGCTTCGCCAAGAGACTAGACGCTTGGCAAGCCCGCTGGTCCCTGTTCTTCACCAGGTTTCAATTCAAGATCACGTACCGACCCAGGTCGAAGTACAGTAAGGCTGACGCCCTGTCCCTTCTACACGACCAGCCGGTCCAGTCTACAGACCCCGAAAACATCCTCCCACCTGCCATAGTTCTGGCCCCGGTCCAGTGGGACATAATGCAGGAAATCCTTGAGGCTCAAGCCAGTGACCCATCTCCCACGGAGTGCCCTCCGGACAAGACCTCCGCCTCCTTCTACCCTGCCGCAAGCTCTGTCTGAGGTACGTGGGTCCTTTTAAGATACTAAAACAAATTTCTCCAGTTTCTTACCACCTTGAGTTGCCTGCCAGCTACCGTATCTCACCCACTTTTCACTCCTCTTTGCTTAAGCCCGCTGCTGCCCCGGACGGAGAGGGGGACCAGGACGAGGACGTGGTGCCAGAGGCTCCTCCCCTGCTCCAGGACACCGATGGGATCTACCAGGTCAGCGAGATCCTGAATTCGAGACGTCGGGGACGTACCCTCCAATACTTAATAGACTGGAAAGGCTTCAGCCCACAGGAGAGATCGTGGGTGCATGCCCAGGACATCTTGGACCCCACGCTCACGGAACGCTTTCACCAAGAGCACCCTGAGAAGCCGGCCCCCAGACCTCGCGCCTCTGTGGCCCTCTCCAACCACCAGCAGCGGGAACCCTCGCCGGAGTACTAATGTTTCCACCCGGACTCTTTAGGACCATGTACCTTGGCGTTTTCACGCCGTTTCTCTCTGGCACGGAGGCAGACAGGACATGAATGATCGAGGTTAGTCCCAGTGTAGCGTGACGGAATACTCAGGTGGGGAGGGGCTGCAGCTCGCCAGTGGTGGGAGAGTTGGCTGACTTGGCGCGAGCGCAGATGTTACATGCCTGGACGTACTCCCGTACGTCACTCCTCAACGACCTCCACCAAAACGCCCTCTCGA
>JAUYWG010000395.1:0-15970 GCA_034779775.1 Enteromius afrohamiltoni | reverse complement strand
TTACCAAGGGGCAGCATGTATATTGAAAATAGTAGAGGACCTAGGACAGATCCTTGTGGCACTCTGTACTTTACTGGTGATAACTGTGATGACTCCCCATTTAATAAACAAAGTGGTAGCGATCAGACAGGTATGATCTGAACCATTTTAAAGCCTGCCCTTGGATACCTGCATAATTTTGTAGTCTATCTATTAGTATGTCATGATCTAAGTTTGTGTTAAGTGTAAGCCAGAGTAAAGAGATGTGTCTTAAATCTAGATTTAAACTGACAGAGTGTGCCTGCCTCCCGAACAGTATTAGGTAAATTGTTCCATAGTTTGGGTGCTAAATAGGGAAAAGATCTGCCACACGCAGTAGATTTTGATATTCTAGGTATTATCAAATGGCAAGACTTTTGAGAATGCAGCAGACGTGGAGGACTATAATGTAATAAGAGCTCGCTCAAGTACTGAGGAGCTTTTATAAAGCCATTCAGGGCTTTATAAGTAATTTATAAGATTTTAAAATCTATACAATGTTTGATAGGGAGCCAGTGCATTGTTGACAGAACCGGGCTAATATGCTTATACTTCCTGGTTCTAGTAAGGAGTCTAGCTGCTGCATTTTGAACCAGCTGTAGTCTATTCATCAATGTTCAGAACAGCCACCCAGTAAACATTACAATAATCTAACCTTGATGTCATAAACGCATGAATTAACATTTCTGCATATGAGGTTGAGAGCATAGGAGGCAATTTAGATATGTTCTTAAGATGGAAAAACACACTTTTAAAGATACTAAAAAAATGGCTTTCAAAATAAAGATTGCTATCAAACAGCACACTTAGGTTCCTAACTGATGAAGAAGAACTGACAGAGCAGCCATCAAGTGTTAGACAGTTTTCTAGAATATTACATGTGTGGTTTTTAGGTCCAATAATTAACACCTCTGTTTTGTCAGAATTTAACAGTAAGAAGTGGCTTGACATCCAATTTTTATATCAGCTATGCATTCTGTTTTTTAAATTGATGTGTTGACGAGTATCATCAGCATAACAGTGAAAGCTAATACCATGTTTCCTGATAATATCTCCCAAGGGTAACATGCAAAGTGTAAAAAGTAGCGGCCTTAGTACTGAGCCTTGCGATACTCCATATTGCACTTGTGATCTATACGATTCATACTCATTCACTGCTGATAGCAGATAAATATGATTTGAACCATGCTAAGGCACTTCCACTAATGCCAACAGGATTTTCTAGTCTATTTAAGAGAATGTTGTGGTCAATAGAGTCAAACACAGAACACAGCGCTGAGATCCATTAATAATGATATACAACCACGATTAAATGATAGAAGCAGGTCATTTGTAACTTTAATTAGAGCAGCTAACATGTTGTTAGCTTAGATGACTTAACAAGTTTATACAATTCTTCCTCTCCTATGGTAGAGAATGAGTGGAATTTTTCCTTAGGGCATCTCCGTCTACATCTGATGAGATACTATAGCTGACGACTGCACAGTTTCTAATAATTTCTAATGATAGTAATTTTGGAAGTAAAATATTGCATAAAGTCATTATTGCTGTGATCTTGTGAAAGATAGTACCTGTTGATAATTTATTTTTCGTTAATTTACATTGTATTGAATAGATAATGAGGGTTATGTTTGTTTTCTTCCTAAAGAGACAAAAACGTAGCATATTTTCCCGCCAAGCTAAAAGAAACACTTCTAGCTTTCCTCCAGCTACACTCCATTTTCCAGGCTGCTCTCTTTACAGTGCGAGTGTGCTTATTATACCACGGAGTCAAACTTTTTTCTTTTACCTTTCTTAAGCGCAAAGGAGCAACTGTTAAAAAGTGATAGAAAAGAGAGAGTGTATGGTTTCTGTTGCATCATTAAGTTTTTCTATCACTTACTCTCCGCAAAACCTCCCCTGGTTCGTCGAGCGTAGATATTCCATGGACCAAACACAACACCGACATTAGTGAATGGAGGATCTGGGTTAACTTGATCAGTAGGCAAGGAGGACATTTTTTGCTCTTCAAGCTTGCCTCTAAGTCTTTTACAAATTACACAGTGATGTATGACACTTGACAATAGTCTTATCTGAATCTATTCAAGCTTTAGAAAAGTTCTTGATCAGGTATGAGAGTTCCAATCACATTGATCATTGGTTAATTCTCTGACTAATGCTTGTGGGACCTCATAACGAACAGACAGAGATGCCGAAGGGCAACATTCCGAAGAGAATCTTAAAATCTTCTCCTAAATGATTCATGAGTCATAAAACTGATCAGTGACCAGTTTCGATGCCTAAAGGTCTGGGAAACTCCCAGGGACCACATCCTCCACGAGAGAAGAAAAAGACACTTTGTGATGATTAAGAGAACTTGAATAGATCTCTTGTTGATTTGTGTCCATGACCAGCTCATAAACAATGAATCTCAGAGCCTAATGCAATTAACACCGGACAGCTAATGTTTGGTGAAGATTGGAAACATCTGCCCAAGTGCGGAACTTTAACCTTACACACCAGTGTCAATTCATAACGGATAAACACGAGATCTGATTTACACGCGGGAAAGAACCCACCAGCTCTTATCACTGACCTCCCGTGATCAGAGTTCAAGCGGTTTGGGCACGGTCTCCTCATGCTCATGGACAGAGACAGAGTGTGCCGCATTAGGAAAAATCCTGTTATTTGTTGCTTGAAACCCTGCCTTTACATTCCTGAGTGTCACATGTATGCTTAATGTATTCACAACAGGGAACCACTAAGGGTAAAGACCCACCTCACAGCACCCAACTGATTGGCCGACCCACCTTGTAGGGCGGGACCGAATTCCACATGTTAAAACAGGCCAACATATGTGTGAACAGTGTGCTTGGACCATGTTCCTACTTTGTATGTGCATTTGCAAAGATGTAAGGAAGACATCTACTTGGTGATATTTTCCACAACAAAGATCACCATCCATCCAACGCATCAAGAGAGAAGGGACGAGCGAACCCAGAATGAAACTTGCTCCGCGCCCTCTCTCTCTCTCTCTCTCTCAGACATCATAAAACAGCTCATACCAACCGCTGAAGCTTTCAAAAACATTTTGCAACAAACTCTGAGAACTTATCGTCGATCAACCACACGGACATCAGGAAACCAAACCGCCAATCAGAGGGCAGAGAATCACTGCAGACAAATGCATTAGCTGAGAGAACGGTAACACAGACAACTGTTTCCTCTACTCGCTGAATGATGCAATTAAACTTAGGGCTATAATCTACATTTCTCCTGGTTGGTTTCTCACAGGTTATGGTTCTAAAAACTAGCAGCAAGTGTTTTGGACTTCAGCAAAGCTCATAACTTTACATCTTTAGACAGCATGTGTATGCCGAACAGTTGACATTAGGTTGACAGAGGTTGACATTAATGTCTAGACGCTTGCAGAACGCTCTCCATACTTGAGACGTCAACTGTGTTCCACGGTCACGAACAATATCCTCTGGTAATCTGGGCCGAACAGTCACTGATAATGCCCTCCTGGGCCAAACAGTCCATAATGCTGTAAGGGTTGGAAGGGTGCACTGCTCTCTTCGTGAATTCAAAACTCAGTAACTTCTCGTGGCCCAAGAACAGGCAACAAAACAATAAAAGCTAATTTGGAAAAGGAATCTTCAAAGACAAGAGACACTGACATCCTTGCCCATTTTACGACACAGTTCTGATTGAAAGCAACTAAGAAAATACACTACACATGTTATATCTTGTAAATATACAGTTTTCTCCTTCATGTTTGATATCATTCTAAAAGTCTTTGTGTGATTGGTAAAATGGTCCCAATTTCACAGTAGTCATTTATATTGTCAAGAAGATTGAAAACCTTTACAGAATTTAGTTTGCTATGAAGGGGAGTGGTCTTCCAGGGACAGCTGGTAATCTCCAACCAGGTGCAAGAGAACGGCTGACCAAAGGCCTTTTGTGTTTTATTTGTTTTCTTGGTCTTAAGTATTTAAGGAAAACCATCTCTGGACTAAACCTCCAGGTCTCTCCTAGTCTGAAGCGTGTTTTTTTTTTGACAGTCAGGTATGCATTTTCTACTCCTAGATACAGCCTTGATTCATTGAGTTTATGTATTCTTCTAAATTGAAATTGAATTGGATTCTCATTGTTTAACTGTGTAATTGGCATGACATAATTTTACCTGACAAATAAAATATACGCGCATAAAATATTATGGCCAGGATATGCAAACTGGGGGCGCAGAGAAATGGAGAAGTAGGCACTTTTATCTGAAGACCTCCTGATTTCTGATATCACTGAAATTGACATGTTGGGTAAGGCAAGGATTATGTAAACTATGTTCTCTGAGCAATTATCAGACTGGCGAGTTTGTATAGCACATCTAGAAGAGTCAGGTCTCAAAATTAAGATAACTAAATTCAAGATCAGCACCTACATTTTGTATTTGTAATTTTAATCTCAGAGAACTTAAAATTGGAGTCAGGTTTAAACGAGGCAAAAGTAAAAAGTAAATTAGAAAATTAGCAGCCACCAGTGGGCCATCTGGAGAATCTACGACCGGAACCGACATCTCCAGAGGTAGTGCAGCCTTTGGCGGACCCGATGGAGTCTGCTCATGGACCCGGCCATGCTGAATCCGGACCACAGACTGGATCTGGCGGATCTGGCCACTAGAAGTCCAAATTGCAGACCTACATCTCTGAACACGACTCCTCGTACCGTGAAATGGAGATAGTACCCGTCACGTGCGGGCTAGTAACCGTGAGGTCAGCAGCACATCAGGCTGCGTAACTGGGACCAATTGGACACCACACAGCCCCTCTCACTGTGACGTGGTGTCAGAACCCATCACTAGCGTATCAGAGATCGCTAGGACGGGTGACAGCTCCTTAAGCTGTAATACCTGAACCGACTGATCAGAAAACAGTACTCCTGGCTGTATAACCGACCAACTGAGCATGAAACAGCTAGTGCACTAGTGGATCTGTCCCTGTGGGGACTCTAGGCAGCGCTGGCAACCACGATTCTGGGTTGGCATCCACGGATTTGGCCGCCATTTTGCATGAATGACGAAGTGAGTGCCGATCCACAGGCTCCTCTTCGCGTTCGTGGCGCGCCGTTTACTCCTCGCACAGTCGCGTGTGTGAACGTCTTCCTCCACCTCCCCTACGGTGTAAGATGACCCACAAAACACAAGCACAAAGTCAATGAGTCTTTCCAAAGACCAGTTGGGGTCTTCCGCGGGCAAAACTCATGATCTAATCCAGATAAGTAATCTGGAGTAAGTACTCATCAATGTGATGTCTGTTTTGAAACAATGAACGCAAAAATGTCTCTGATACCTGAGTAAAAACCTTCCTGCCAGGCGATGTATAGTCTCGGTGTGAGCCCTGATAAAACCCACTGCTGAACCCTAGTTGACGGTTCATTCTGTCACGAATGAGGATGTGAAGCATGCGAGTTCATATGCAAACAGTTTATTCAAGGCTCAGGGTCAGGACAGATAGCATCAAACACCGGCAGACTGAAACAGCTTAGGCAAAGACTATATCGTAAACGTATCTCCAAAGCAAGGGTCGATTACCGGTAAACAGAGTCCGAAGGAAGAAGCAGGGCAAAGGTCCAAACAGGCAGAGAGGCCACACTCAACCTGGCGGAACAAAGCAAACTTCAAATAACGGAAAATCACAGACACGACAGAAGGTACCAACTTTAACAGTCCAACACATACTAGCAAAATGGGGAAAACAATAAAGGGAGAAAATAACTACATTAACGAGAAACAGGTGAAAATGCAGGAGAGAAGGTAATCAGATATCAAGGGAGGGTGGAGACAGCAGGACAAGGTGAATTGTGAGCACGTGGAGAAGTCAAAACAAAAGAACAAAGACAGCAGAAAGCAGGTGATCAGCCACAAGACCCAACATTACCCCCCCTCCCCCTCTCCTCTGGACCATAGCCCTCCCAGTCCATGAGATATTGAAACCCCCGGCCACGACGCCGCTCATCTAGTAACCTCCTCCCCGTGTAGGAGGGAGCACCATCCACCAGACGAGGGGGTGGGGGGGTGGGATGATTGCCCATGGAATTAAGTGGGGAAGAAAACACAGGTTTAACCCTGGAGACATTAAACACAGGGTGAACCCGACCAAGAGGAGGAGGGAGCTTGAGCCTGACTGCTACAGGACTAACCACCTTAGTGACCCGATACGGCCCAATGAACCTGGGTGCCAGCTTGTGAGAAGGCACCCGAATGGGAAGGTCCTTGGTGGATAACCATACCCGTTGACCACACACATAGGTAGGAGGAGAGGACCGGCAGGGCAGGGCAGACAGAACTGCAGCGTCAAGTTCCTGTGATGGAAACAGTGGTGATTTATATCCCACAGAACATTCAAAAGGGGACATACCTGAGTTGTGGGTGTATCCAGAAAAGCTGCTGGCACCAGGAACTCAGGTTATTGGATGTCAGACAGTGGAGAATTCTCCCAAGATCCTGGTTGGCCTGCTCACATTGCCCATTGGTCTAGGGATGGAATCCTGAAGACAGATTTGCATAGGCCCTGTTTTGTCTACAAAATTCCTTCCAAAACCGGGAGACAAACTGAGGACCCCTATTAGACACCACGTCAACTGGCAAACCATGGAGATGGAACACGTGGTCCCCCATCAGCTGAGCAGTCTCCCTGGCTGAGGCCAATTTGGGCAGGGGAATGAAATGCACCGCCTTGGAGAAGCAGTCCACCACTGTGACCACCACAGTGTTCCCCTTCGAGGGAGGAAGCCCAGAGACAAAGTCAAGGGCGATGTGTGACCAGGGACAGGAGGGTATAGGGAGGGGCGAAGCAGACCATCAGGAGGGTGATTCACTGGTTTACATTGGGCACAAGTCGGGCAGGCCAACACAAACTGTCAACACAAGCTGTGCTGCTCCCTCCAACCAGTGGCGCCACTCGCCCAGAGCCAATCTCAATGCCAGCAGCTCTCTATTATGATGTCGTAGTTACATTCAGAAGGGCTGAGGCAGCGAGAGAAGAAGGCACAAGGATGCACCTTCCCATCATGAGGAGACCACTGAGACAGAACTGCGCCAACCCCAACGTGGGACGCATCAACCTCAACAATAAACTGGGACTCAGGATCTGGAACCAAAAGAACAGGAGCAGAGACAAAAAGGGACTTAAGGGTATCAAAGGCTTCCTGAGCTTCTGGGTTCCACCTGAAGACCACCTTGATGGAGGTTAACGCCGTGAGCGGTGCAGCAACCTGACCAACATTCCTGATGTACTGCCGATAGAAGTTGGCGAACCCCAGGAATTGCTGCAGAGCTTTGCAAGAGTCGGAAACTGGTCACTTGGTGACAGCCTCTACCTTAGCGGGATCCGGCTTAATGCCCCTGGAAGAAATTATATGGCCAAGGAACGTAACAGACTCGGTGTGGAATTTGCACTTCTCCGCCTTGACAAACAAATGATTCTCCAAGAGACGCTGGAGGACCCGTCTGACATGCGTGGTATGTACTTAGAGAGAGGGGGAAAAAATATGAATGTCATCCAAATAAACAAAGACAAACTGGTTAATCATGTCCCCCAACATGCTATTGACGAGCCCCTGGAAAACGGCTGTAGCGTTGGTAAGACCAAACGGAAGAACCATGTACTCATAGTGCCCCGAAGGTGTATTGAAAGCCGTTTTCCACTCATCCCCCTCCCGAATACGCACAAAATGGTAGGAATGTTCCCCTGCTTGGCCCACGATGACCCAAGAAAATTCCCTTTGGCCCCCGAGTCCAGGAGGACGTGACCCAATAGCGTCCTTCCCTCGACGGTGAGGTGGAAAGGCAGCAAAGTGTGCGAAATCGGAGAGTTATAAGCGACCATCGCCTCCGACGAAGCGTAGCATCGCGGCTGAAGCGAGTACACCAGCGCGCACTGAGACAAAAAGGCTTGGCAGGCATTAGGATCACCGTCGTAGACCGGCGGATTGTTGGTGTGCGGCTCGGGCGGGGAAGAAACGGCAGCTTGAAAAACCGGGGCTCGGTTGGCGGCCTCTCGCTGTAACTCATCAACCCATGTGAGAAGTGCGGCAACCCAGGCGCTCAGCTCGTCCATTTCCTGAGCGGTAGAGTCCAGCTGAGACAAGTGCTGGCCCAGCAAAACCCCTTGCTGCACGAGCGCTGTACGAAGCGGATCGGCTCCTGCTGAATCCATCCTGATCGGACTGTTCTGTCAGGGATGAAGCAGGATTCAAGTGCAGGAACACAAAGTCTTTATTATTTCTTTTCTTTCTTCTCGTTAACCACAACAATAATCATTAAACAGTCCAAACAAAAACGGGATTAACACACTCACGGTTTCAGTCACCATGGCAGCGGGAGCTACGAGACCCGAAATCCACTCCTTCAATGGGAAGCCATGTTCAGAAGGATAAACAGAAGAAGGCGCTCTCCGAGCGCTAGAAAAAACAGGTAGAGAGGCCACACACAGCCACCAGCAGCGGAGCCTGGCGAGACGAAGCAAACTTCAAATAATGGAAACTCACAGACATGACAGAAAGTACCGACTTTAACAGTCCGACACATACTGACAAAATGGGGAAACTAATAAAGGGAGAAAATAACAGGACAAGGTGAATAATAAGCATGTGGAGAACTGTCAAAGTCAAAATAAAACAACAAAGACAGCAGAAAGCAGGAGATCAGCCACAAGACCTAACAGTAAACCATGTTTTTCTATGTTTATACAAGTGAATATGAGCGGGGAGTATACTGTTGGCAGTATATTGTTTTTTTTTATCTAGCCAGCAAACACATACCCCCATTTTCACATTTTCACAGACAAGGCTTAAGCTAGTCCCAGACTTAATTGCATGTTTGAGCTGTCTCAGATGACAATATCTTGCCCTGACAAATCTTAAAACATGTCACTGTCATTTTTCTGTGTTAAGATGCTCACCTGTAATATTTTCTTATAAGGCATTTTTATAAAAGTTGCTTATATATCTGAATTTAACTAATGCCTATTCCTGGCTTAAGCTAAGCCCCGTTTGTAAAACCGGGCCATAATATAATAGCATTGTAAACTTTAACCTAATATGCTGTGTGACCATATATAATATGAGGCTATATAAAATGATTAAATGTTAATAAATTACTTCATTTAATTTACATGATTCAGCACATTCAGCAGACAGCCATAAAATCAAATAGAAATTTCTAATAATATATTTTACCTAGCTGACAAGGATCAATGGGTTTGAGTTTGTGTCAAACTCAAATTCAGTTACACCATGGGTTTTTTAAAAAGCGAATGTGTGGAATTTGTCCATCATTAAAACGATTACATTATTCCCCCCAAAAAAGCACTTCCGAGTGTAATTACAAAAAGGGCATGTGCTCTGCACAGGTTCAGTCCTACCAGTGTACGTGCATGCTATTGACCACAACATTCTCTTGAATAGACTATAAAACTCTATTGGCATTAGCGGAAGTGCCTTAGCATAATTATACTTTTCTGATCGTTGATCAGTTTGTTGCAGTGAATGAGGATGTATGTTTATTCAGCCAGCAGTTCTTTTCAGACTTTCACCACAGCTCATTACATCATGGCATGAACTGCTTCTATATCTACTATGACTAACTCTTCTAACTCTTCTCTTTCTGGTTGACTCTCAGGATTTTCTCTGGACTATCGCCACCGTCTGGACAGTTTTTCATTTAACTAATCAATTAAACTGATTAAACTGAAACTTTAATCTAATGAACATTCTAACTTTGACCCATGTCATCTTGATTTCATTTTACAGTTCATCCATCTACAATGCTAGGCTGACCTAGGGTATGGTAAGTAAACATTATTTTTGCTTTTCTATTTCTCAAATGATATTTTCTTTGGTAGGCTGGTTTTGAATGAGTCTCCGTGTCACTCTCTTCAGCATTTCTCCGCCCTCTCTTTTTTTGCATATGACATCATCCTTCCCTGTCCTGCTCATCTTCCTCCTCTGGGTTTGCATGAAGTTCTGGAGGTAGTGACTGTAGCTGTCTACTGTCATTTCGCCAACAAGGCTCCTTCAATCGTCTTCACCTTCTGAACTGTCACAGTGCTTTTGATTTTTCTGTGTCAACATTTCTTCGGTCCTCAGCATAGTCATGGTAAGGGGAGCTTTGATTTTCTGCTGGAACATCAAACATAATATCAATAGCTAACCTGGGTGTATGGCCAAACAAGAGATAATAAGGTGCAAACCCTTCATTTCTTGTACAGTTGTAGGCATTCACAACTTTCGCAAGTGATGCTTTCCAGTCAGCTCCTCTTGGGGGTGATACAGTGTCATATGAGAGCCTTTTACTCCACTGTACTCTTGCAATTTTGCAAACAGCTTATTGTCGAATTCCTTGCCTTGACCGTGGTGCAACCTCGTTGGGAATCCAAACTTCAAACAAAGTCTTCAAACACTTTTTCTGCAGCTGTCTTCGCACTCCAAACCATGTAAAGTGATTTATTACAACTAAGATGTATTCATAGCCTCCTTTACACATATTATCTGTGTACACAGTGAATTATGGTGCATGGGAAACATAATGTCTAAACCACTCACATAAGGCCCACTTCATGTCCAAGAACTCCAACTTTCCTGAATGTAGATGGTAGTTTTTTTCTGGAGAGGTTAGCTCTTGATCCATATGCTATAATACTAACATGCCTCCTTTTCTCTGATACAGCACAGCGCCAAGGCCTTCTTGTGATGCATCACAGTGGAGTACAAAGGGTTCATCTAGCTCTGGGTATCCCAGCACTGGTGGACTGGACAAGGAATCAGTTAATTCACAGAGGACCTTTTGATGATCAGCTGTTCACAGCAAAGGCAAAGAGTTCCATCTTTCTTAAACACACAGAATATTGGTGATGAGTAGAATGACTTAGATTGAGTAATCCATCCCTTGTTCAACAGATCCTCTAGGTACTATTTAACCTCTTTGTGTAGTGTTTTCGGAACAGACATGTATATGCGCTTTACAGGTGTGGTGTCATGGAGGCGGATTTTGAGCTGGAGGGATGGAATACATCCTTCATCGTTGTCATCACGGGAAAAAGCACCACTCTCCTCTCCTAAATGCTATTTTAATTTTTTGTTGCTGTTTAGGTGTTAGATGGTCAATGTAAAAAGGAGGGTTCCATAAAAATTTATCTTCGGTTGTTAACCCTCT
The DNA here is from genome assembly GCA_034779775.1 of Enteromius afrohamiltoni. Classification (NCBI taxonomy): domain Eukaryota; kingdom Metazoa; phylum Chordata; class Actinopteri; order Cypriniformes; family Cyprinidae; genus Enteromius; species Enteromius afrohamiltoni. The sequence goes on along the minus strand of JAUYWG010000395.1, from coordinate 4,761 downwards.
GGGGTCTGCTCCCGCATATATGCGTTTTGAGGCGTCTTCTTCTGATGACGCCAATAAGAACTTAAATTACACATTGATTGTTTTAATCGTACAGATAAGAACAATACATCAATCAAATATGTGAAGGGTCTACTTTAATTTGTATACACATATAACACAACTTTGTGTTATTTTGTAGAAAATAAAGAAAACAAACAGGGTGCTCTGCCTGCCGCGTTGGTCTGCGTGATCTTCATTTAAAAATGCGTCACTAAAATGAACTGAAACTCAGCAAAAACTCCACAAAGAGACATGAGTTACGTCGTGGCAACTGGAAAAGTGAAATGTGCCTATATGTCGCCACTGATCAGTTGGTGTTACTTTTTATTTCATTCATTTTCTATGCGTGGGCATGACGTTTAATCTAATTTCTATCCTCCTCATAATATGCCCAAGCTAACATGACAGCTGTTCCAACAGCTGTAAATGATGAATACAGACTCGAAATGAATTCAGATTATTTATTTTGAAAAACACACAAACATGAACGGTAAAATACACTCAAATTATTAATAAAAAAAACAGGATATACAGTGAATGAAAGCATTAAAGATGTCCTGTACGTTACACAGCATCATTAAACAGATATTCTAGCGTAACCTTTGCTAGCAGACATTTCCGAAAATAAAGGAAAAATACCATAATAACAAAGGTATAAAACATTTTTTTTATACATTTGTTCAAACTATTTATTTATTATAAACTGTAAGACTCACCCCAGAAAAGCTAATTCTTGAACTTGAAGTAAGATTGTGCCTCAGTCAAACGCGCTGTCCTTTGCGGCAGATGAGATGATGTGCCAGTCTGGGCTATTATTTTACTTTCATAAATCGTTACGAAATACAAGATTCACAACTCCAAAAAATATATTTTCCTGTCTTGTCAATATTAATATGCGCGGTGATCAGTTCTGGAGGTGTGCGCTGTCCTTAATCTGACTGGTGAAAATAAACACATCTTTAAAAAAAAACTTTCAATCGTGTGTCTGAAGTTTACAAACTTTTAAATAGTATATCTGGTAATCAGAGAGCATATAAAGAAAAGTGTGTGATGGTAATGGAATTACGTGCATACAACGTCGTAGTTACATTGCCAGTAAGTCATGAAATTACTAATATATTACGAAAAGAGTAAGAAGCTGGGAGGTTCTTGGTTATCTTGTTATATAAGGAGGACGTACTGACAACGCTGTGAATTGGTAATAGGATGGTAATGGAATTACGTGCATACGACGTTGTGGTTACACTGCCAATTGGTAAGTAATGAAATGACACAAATATGTTACATAACTGTTACGTTGTGTGTTAGCTAGGAAGCTTGACATGAAAACTGACTTGGCTGAGTCAGACATTAGTGCATTAAGCTTGATCAAATAAGGAATATGTTGAATTGAGTTGATGGATCCAAGAATGGCTGCAACAATTGTCATCAACTCAGGGGGGTAACTGAAACAGAGACAACAGGATTAAAAGAAAAACAAAGCTGAATTAAAACGAAATATTGAGGCTCATCTGCTGGGTTCAGGTTTTGGCTGGTTCATAATGTAAGGTATTCAGAAGGAGGACAGATAGAGTTCAGGGGGTTTATTAACAACAGATAGATACAAGAGGTAGTGAAGTGCACAGGTGATAACATGAGGAACACAATACAAAACATGAACTGGGAAGACCACTGAAACCATCTCAGACAGCACACAGCAGGATATAATACCAACAGGAGAAGCCTGACAGGTAGATTGCAAGAACAAGACAAGATTTAACTAGACCAGATGCTTGAAGGCCGACAATACAGAAATTGACTTAATGCTAGGCCAGGAGAACCATTGGCAGGGAACAGGACAGGAACTCTTGAACAAAATACAAGACAGGACAAGGCTCCACAGAAACAGAGATACATAAAAAGCGGGCAGGGGAATAAAATAATAATAATAATAATAATAATAATACAGTAAAATAACAAAAAGTCATTAATTAAAACATCATGATCAACTTAAAATATAAGGCGCAAAGCAAGAGATCAAGACTGGGAGAACTTAAAGTATAACAGACAGCAAATTCAAACTAAAAGCAAGAGAAGGAGCAAGACAAAACATGAACCTAGACAGGACAAGGGCACAAGACTTACCAGGCAGACATTCAGCCACATCCACAGACACAGGGAGAAAGACAGTGAGAGGACAATGACAAAAACCAAGAGTGAACGACAAGAGAGTGTTAGATAAGACGACAGATGAGAGAAAGACAAGAAGAGTGGGTGACAAAACGAACCAGGGAAAGGGGCACAATAAATAAGCAAATAAGCACACGTGGAACAGCTGAAGACAATCAACTAAACAAGGATTCAATAAGGCTTACGAGAGGGTGTGGTAAAGAGAAAAACATTCAGACAGTGGGAGAGGCAACATAGAAAATAAAAAATTCATCCTTGGGAGCACATTCATTTTGATTGTAGATATTCTTCCGTGTAGAGCCATACACAAAAAACTACATTTTATAATTATAGAAATAATATGTAATGGGGGAAATATATTAATACCCAAATAAGGGAACTCTTTGACTATGGGTGTGATGCAGACTCGTCAGACAGCGGATCCCTTTGAAAGCCGTTTATTAACAAAATTGCGGTCAAACAAACAATGTTCAATCACCGCAAACAGATACACAAAGGCAGAGCAAAACAGTACCGGGCACAGGCAGAAGATCGGGGTATCAGGCTAGGATCAAACAATCGAAAAGTCCAGGCAAAGGTCGGGGCAACAGGCAAGAATCAGAATCTGAAAGGCAGTCCAGGTGAAAATCCAAAATCAGTCCAAAAGTAATCCGCAAGGGCAAACGCTTAGTGATGTCAGCAAGAACAAACCTTTGCGCCGATCGTCATTCAGGCTCCCCTTTTAAATAGGGAAGTAAACAAGGATCACCTGTAGCGGAAATCCCCGAGATACGCGGGCAAAAGGGTCCGGGTGGAAACTAATACCGCGGGCATGGTTCCTGCTGATGACGGTCAGACAGCGCCACAGGTCTAGCTGCCTCATTAAGGCAGATTTATTCCAATTTATTTTGTAACCTGAGAGACTACAAAATATACTGATGGTTCGAGCATTCAGATACAGACACTCAAATGTTAGAAACATAGAGCAGAATATCATCCGTTTAGAGAGAGATTTTATGTGACATATTTACACAGAAAATAGGTTGTTTTGTTGAAGTTTCTCGTACCGTCTGTGCCAGTGGTTCTATAGAAAAAGTCAAGAGCAAAGGTGGCAATGGGCATCTTTGGTGGGTACCCCCACCAAGAAAAAAATAGGAGGATGTTAGGGAGCCTGTAAGAACCTGTGCTGAACAGCAGCTGTAAAGTGTTATAAGGACAAAATTAGCTCAAATATACAAATAAAAGTAAATCAGAGTAATTTAAGATTCTATAGGGAATTTGAACAGAATCACTGTTTTACGGTCAGTCTGTGATTCACTGAACGAGCCGTGTAACATCAACTCTGCACTGGATATTAAAATCCAGATTATAGTGTAAACACTATTAATAAGCACAGTAGCAAGATCTGCAGTTTTAAGACATTAACTTGTAAGCACAAAACACAGATACTTCTCTTTTCAATTATAAATATGGCTTTATTGGATAAACCTAAGACATATAAACTAAACTAACACAAACACACGCATTCATATGAGTTGCAACAAGAGAGAAAGTAAGAAAAGAGTGAGTTTAAGAGAATGAAAATGTGAAATCCCAATTCTAAAGCAATAGGTGCTATTGCTTGAACAACCATCAATCAAAAGATTATCTCTCGCATTGAGTTTGTCAATGAGGTTAACATTTATATCAAGTTCACCAGTTCAGCTTAAATCTGGAGGTTTGTACTTGCGTTGCTTTTGTGCGCTACGGGATTGCCTCTGTGGTCCTTGTTGTTGAAAGGCAACCTCGTTTAGTTAGATTTCTTTTCAAAGGAAGAAACAACCTAATTTGTAATATCTATTTTGAAATCTATGTACATCACAAGTTTTTAAATGAGATTTCTGTAGTAGTGCAATGGAAACATGTTAAGCCCTTAAATAGTCATTAAACATTTGGTTCTATTGATTGCACCATTTAAACTATTGATGTTCCAAGATATTACATTGAGAACGTCTCGGTTACGTATTGTAACCCTCGTTCCCTGAAGAAGTCGGTGACCGACAAATAGGAATCTCGCTTCGAGATGCCAAAACAACTCTGCGTGTTTGCAATGATTTTCATTGGCATACGCTGATTAGGATCAGCTGAACCCAATCACCTTGTGAGTATAAGTAGGTCAGCCGATCTAGCGTTCATTAGGTCTTCGTTGAGGAGCCGAGCCGGTGTTACGGCCCCTAGCAGCGGTACAGCCCCTATGGTGACGGGACATGGGATCAGAGGACTCACAGTATCTACTAATTAGGATTACTGGAGAAGGATACCAAGCCGACCAAACAGGTCCTACTCCAGCTCTTCAGCTCTGTTAGAGGTGAGAACACGAGAAGAGACCAGTTCCACACGAAGGCTATAAAATCTAGCGAACGTGTTAGGGGTCGCTCAACCCGCAGCTCTACAATGTCAACAAGCGAGGTGCCCCGAGTCAACACCCAGGACGATGCTATAGTTCTTTAGTTCAATGAAACTCAGACAAGACCGAGATATTACTTATTGGACCAAAAAACAATACACACAATCTTTTGACTTACAATTTAGATC
>JAUYWG010000394.1:0-15998 GCA_034779775.1 Enteromius afrohamiltoni | reverse complement strand
CCAGGGACCACCCCAGCCTATGGATTTACCACGGTCTGTGGCTGTACCACGACCAGCGAAGCAGACCCCAGCGGCAGTCTCTTCACCACCACCTCTACAACCACGACCAGTCACTCCACCACCACCAGCAGCACTACAACAACAACAACCTTTACAGCCAGCCACCCCACCACCAGCACAGGTCCTCCCAGCACCACCAACAGATACGATAGACTCCGTGGCGTTAACACCGGACCCTACCACTATACCCACGGAGATCTTACCAGAGGCGGAGGACATTGCAGATGTGTACCGGCAACACTGGCCAACCATACGGCAGCACTTTTATCTAAACGCCCCGATCCAGGACCGCTATAATTTTCGGTGGACGGGTGCGGGTTCCCTAGACGGACACATCCAGGCCATCTACGAGGACCAGACAGCTGCCTTCAAATTGAACTTTTCTTACGGCCTTATTTTACGCCATCGAGAGACTGGTCAAGTACGGTATTTCTACCCAAGTATTAACAACGCCAGAGTCCTCCCCAGCCCACATTTTATACAAGACCGAGCCACACTTACCTTCCTACTACGAGAGCGCCCGGACTACGTCAACCACGATCCGATGACCTGGGGTCAGCATCAACGCCCAGACACGAAGTGGGTTGTCCAGTGTATCACCAACGTGATCTTTTACGTCAGCAAGCTGCCGAACCTTATGATCGGTAAGCCACCCACGATATTACCGGACTATTTAATAAACAACAAAGGTCTCCATTGTATGGTGAGCGGTAAATACGGTCCTTATACTGACAATTTGTGCTTTTTCAGATGTTTAGCTGTCCATCTGAACAACGCCTCACCTAAAGCCTGCGAAATCCCAGCCCAGGAGTATTTTCACCAATATTTAGCACACCAAGAGATGGAAGCAAAGCATTTCCGGGGCGTCCCCATCACCCGTCTCGACGTTCTCGAAAAACTATTCAACGTCAACATCAAGGTGTATGAGCTGCTGGCCGTGGAGGAGTCGGGGGAGATGTACCATCGAGCTCTACGTCGTCGTCGATCCTTCGGTATGTACGGTACCACCATGATATTGAATGTACATGAGCGTCATTTCAGCTACGTTAAAGACACTCAACGCTACGCCCAGCAGTACCAGTGCCAGCAGTGCAACAGAGGCTTTGATCGATGCTTTAATCTACAGCGCCACGAGAAAATATGCGACGCTACAGTCAAGAAAGTATATCCAGGTGGGGTTTACCACAATTCACTAACCATTATAGACGAACTCAGCGAGGCCGGCCTTCCTATACGACCAGATCATCGCTACTTCCCTTACCGAGCATGTTTCGACTTCGAGGCCTATCTCGAACCTTTAGGGGCGGCTGCTAACAACACCACCAGTCACACGGAATGGATTGATCGTCACGTCCCGATGAGTGTGAGCGTCAACGCCAACGTCCCGGGCTATCAACAACCCCAATGCTTCGTCTCGACTGGGAACCCCCACGATTTGATTGCTACTTTCGTCGACTACTTAAACACGATCAGCGCTGCCAGCTACCGCTTCATGCTAGAGAGATTTGCTGAGATTCTTCAAGAATTAGACGCCCGCATTCCTCCCCTGATACCTGGAGAGCCTAAACCTAAACCAGCCCCTTATGCCAGTGTCCTGAAGGAGAAGCTACTGAAATACCTCTGTCAACTTCCCGTCCTGGGCTTCAACGCTGGCAAATACGACTTTAATATGGTGAAACAGTACATGTACCCCTACCTAGCTCATCAAGACGCTCTCAAGTATGTTATAAAGAAACAGCAGAGTCACATGGCTGTGGCGACAGGGACGCTTCTCTTTCTAGACGTCTGCAATTACCTGGCCCCTGGTTTCAGCTATGACAAGTGGATTAAGGCCTACGACTGTAGCCTCGTCAAGGGTACCTTCTGTTACACCTACGTCGACACCTTAGCACGACTAGACGAGACGGCTCTACCACCCCGCACGGCCTTCCACAATACTTTAAAACACACGGAGATGTCCCTCGACGACTACGCAGAACTACAGCAGGTGTGGGAGCGAGAGGGCATGTCAACCTTAAAAGACTTCCTAGTATGGTATAACAACTTAGATGTCAACCCCTTTATGGAAGCAGCGGAGAAAATGGCTACATTTTACCGTGGTTTGGGCGTCGATGTCTTTAAACAGTGCATCAGCATTCCTGGTCTCACTCTACGCTACATCTTTAAAGACCTACCTGAGTACTTTTCTCTGATTGAACAGCGAGATGCCGATATGTATACGTGTTTAAAGACGAACATCGTGGGCGGCCCTTCCATCATCTTTACCCGTCATCACGAAGCAGGCGTTACGAAGATTCGAGGGGGTAAGACGTGTGAGAAGATCGTGGGGTTTGACGCCAACGCCTTGTATTTGTACTGTTTAGCCTCCGACATGCCAGCTGGTCATTACTCTCGCTGGTTACCTACTCAGACGGACGACGCTGTGTTTACCCTACAGCGCTCCAGCACTCACATCGCCGACCAGTGGTTAGCCTGGGAAGCTCATACCAGAGGGATCACCATTCGACACCAAGTCAACAATACAGAGAAACGTGTGGGAGATCGACGCTTACCGGTGGATGGCTTTGCTATGGTGGGAGATCAACCAACCGTCTTCCAGTTCAAAGGCTGCTACTGGCACGGACATGCATGTACTTACACCCGAGGACGTCATAATAACAGGGGCGGAAAATCTGCAGAGGACCTCCGTACCACGACTCTTATGAATGAGATGTATGTGAAATCCTTAGGCTATACTTATGTGGATGTGTGGGAGTGTGAATTTCATCAAGCCCTTCGAGATCGTCCTGACATGACTGCCTTCTTACAAGCCCAGGCTCACCCTTTACATCGATTCAAGACACGGACCCAACGCCAACTTTTAGACGCCATCCGTGCGAGTGAGCTGTTTGGTTTCGTCGAGTGTGATCTTCACGTCCCTGACCCTCTTAAACCAACCTTTGCCGAATGCCCGCCCATCTTTAAAAACACCATGGTATCTCGGGCTGACATCGGAGACCACATGCGAACTTACGCTGAGACCCACGATGTTTTAACTCAACCTCGACGGATGTTAATCGGCAGTATGTGGGGCCAGAAGATCTTACTCGGCACACCCCTCCTTCAATGGTACCTTAACCACGGCCTGGTCGTTACTAAAATACACCAGGTGATGCAGTATCGACCTAGCACTTGTTTCCAACCCTTCGCTGACCGTGTGACTGAGGCTCGTCGGGATGGTGATGCGGACCCCTCCAAGAAACTTATCGGTGAGACCATGAAACTCCTGGGTAATTCCGCCTACGGTAAAACCATCACCAATGTAGACAACCACACAGAGGTCCATATTTGCGACACGAAAGCAGCTCGAAGACGTCTCAATTCACCTAGATTCCGTGAGGTGATCACGATCGACGATGATACGTTCGAGATCAACTGCAGCAAAGCCACCACGAAGTACAACCTCCCTTTACAGATAGGATGTATGGTTTATCAACACGCCAAGTTACGTATGCTGGAGTTTTATTACGACTTCATGGATAGATTTTTCGATCGCAGTGACTGGGAGTACTGTGAGATGGATACAGACTCTGCATACATGGCCGTATCACATCCAGATTGGGAGTCGCTTGTCAAGCCTGAGTGTCGTGCCGACTACGAAGCGGAGCGAAACCTTTGGTTACCTCGTCGAGAGCACTACAACTTCGACAAACGAACCCCTGGCCTGTTCAAGGAGGAGTGGAGCGGGGACGAGATGTCTTCTTTATGTTCCAAGACTTACTATTGTTCGGGCAGCGGTGGTGATAAGTTTTCTTGTAAGGGTGTGAGTCGGCACGGCGTTACCATGACAACCTACAACGATGTACTAGCGACTCAGCAGAGCGGTGTGGGCACCAACCGAGGGATGCGACTCTTTCCCCGCGACAATGAGATTCGCTCTTACTGTCAAGAGAAATCAGCCTTTACCTACTTTTACGGCAAGCGGAAAGTGTTAGAGGACGGTGTGTCCACGACTTACTTGGATATTTAGAGGAAACACACCGACCTCCACCGACCCTCCAGCGATCATCTACTTTTATACCACGGCCAGCGATCATCTACTTGATACCACGGCCAGCGACAACTACTCCTACTACTACTACGTCTATACTTTTACCCGGATCGACTGATGTGTCCACCACCACCACCACGTCTCCTACCACCTAGAGACAGCGAGAGACAGCGAGAGAGAGCGACCCTACGCCATCTCCCCCGACCACTACCATCGGTGTGTCGGGGTACATGTTGTGCTAGACGCTGGTGTATCAGCCTCCCACCTTTTTTAATACACCAGCGTGCACTATTTAAAATTTAAACATGTATGTAGACAACCAATGAGCCGTCCTTTGTTTGTTGGGGACACTGCACTGACGAGGCCATCGCCGAAACATAAACACCAGACCCCTCACCTCCCTTTCAAAACTACATACACACACACACTATAGTATAAAAAAAACAGACACATAACACCTTCGGTTTGGGTGAGATCTCTTTTGTTTTTTAATCACAACAGTGTACAATAATAATAATAACGACACATCGAACGAGAACAACCTATATACACTCTATGTCTTCTTCTCCCCTGTGGTCTCAGCCTTTTCACGGGGCTGTCCATGCAGGGTTCCAAAACGGGGCATCGATCAGGAAATGGCGCTCTAAGACGTCGTAGACCATGACATCGTTGTCGAGTGGGGGACCCTCAAACCAAGAGACGATCCTCTCCATAGGGACACCTTGAGCTCGGTGCAGGGCGTAGTAGAGGCAATATTGACCGCAGACCGCGGTCAGGGGGCTTTGTAACGGCTGTGTATTCCAAGTCCAGCGCCGGGTCGTTGTCGTGTTTAACCACTGTGTGATGGCTGGGTCGAGGGGTGGGACGCCGTAGGAATCGAAATACTCGCCCTGACCGGTCTGGTCGATAAACACAGCGACCCAATGTTCCCCGGGTCGATCACACGGGTCCGTGTTCAAGATATAGCCGACAGGGGGTTGGTGGTGGTGGGTCGGTCTATGGTTACGGGCAAACACGCCTCGGAACACGGGGGCCGTCCAGGGTGTCTCAGCTAGGACGCGCTGTAGTTGTGTGGTATTCATGGTTTACGTTTGAAAGTCACAGAGGATCTGTCGATTGCGGTCCACTTCAATCACGTTGTCGAATTCAGAATAATAAATGACATTGATGGTCTTGGCGAGGGGTGTCCTGAATTTCATTTCCAGGCGCAGGTCTCCTTTTTGGCTGGCGTTAAATTCACCATCGCTGTGTAGATTCGGGGACAAGTCGAAGCAGAACAAGCTGTAGCCGTTTCGAAAGGCGTCGCGGTTAATCACGTTCCCTTCGTCGCGGTAGGCCTTTCCCACACTGGTGAAGAGATTGAAGTAGGATCGGATGTACAAGCCCTGGTCGAACTCTGGGGTGAGGGGCTGTGATGGAATTTGACGACCGTTCATGTGCAGGCTGAGGTAGTTCAGGTTGTTGTGACGAAATCGGAAGGGGTTTTCTATATAAGCGCCGTCAAACGCATCGTTGTCGACCATCCCCAGAATGAGTCGTTTTGGTAGGGTCCCTAAGAATAGGTTTTGTTCGTTGACGGAGGTCTGGCCCGCTGGTACGGCAAAGTACTTGGTGAGGACACGTCGAATGGGGTATTTCGCTGGGGCTTTTTCCAAGGCCTTGACATGTGCCAATTGAATGGTGGGCGTGATCTGTACTTTACGCACGTGGACCTGGACATCCTGGAGCACCACTTTAAAATCAGCCTCTTCTTGGCCACTGTTCAAGCAGAAGGCGTCTTTAGAGCGGATGAGGCGTAGTCGTAGGGTGACGTGGTTGAGTAGATAGCGGTCTTGAAACCCGATGTCTGTGTGTAGACGTCCGAGCATATCCACGGATTTACTCCCTTGGGTATGTTTCAGTCGGTGTGTAAACCCCGTATTGGAACCACTGTGCTGGTTGAATTTCCCCGGCGTGTCGCGGTCCCAGAGGGCGGCTGTCAATTGTGAGGTTTTGGCATCGTCCCCGTAGGAGAGTAAAGTCTCGATGTAAGCTCAGTAGGGGTACATGTTGGTCGAGGCACTCACCAGTTTATCGTTGAGACTGACGTCGACTTGCTGCCAAAGGCTGTGCAGCCAATAGTTCGTGGGTGCGACGGTGTCGGTCTCTTTCAAGTCCGTACCATCCCTGTTGACGATTTTCGCCTTGACATACAAAAATGTGTTGGCTAAATCCAAGTAGGTATCCGCATCTGCATTGGTAATACGGAATTCAATGGGACCCCCGTCGCTGATACTCGCAATAGGACTGTACATTTCACAGCGACCCGCCACGACACTGCTTTGCTGGGGTGGCATGGCCCACAAATCAAACTCACTGTTGACGCCGTCACAGGGCTGGTAGTTCGGGTTGAGCAGGCTCGACGACATGCTGTTGTTAGCTGAAGATGTCCGGGGTGATGCGTCGTCTGGGTTTGCGTGACACTCGACTGAGCTTCCGACCCCTCGCACGCCCTTTTATAGCGCGAGAGCCCGGGGGAGGCAGTGGTGGTGGTCCTCGCTGTCGTCGTGGTCGCCGTCTCTGCTGTTGTACGGACTTCCCTCGACGTCGTCGTTTGGCCTGGGTGATGAGCGCCCCAGCGGCTTCGCCGGCTCGGCGTTTGAGGGCTTGACGGACCGGCTTTCCCCGCACCACCACATCACTCGCAGCCTTCAGACCACTGGTCAGCGCCTGTCGACCGACGGCTTTCACACCTTGCATCGCCAGAGGTCTCACGAGCTTAAACACACTGCTTAACAGTTTCCCTAGGCCGTGGCCACGTTGATTGTAGCCCCCTCGAAAGACGTTCAGACCTCCGCCTCCGGCTTGTCGGGTGTAGTAATTGATGTAGGCTTGTTGTCGGGCAGCACTCATGGTTATGTGAAATGGGCACTCCGTCTGCGTCGAAAGTGTAGTGTCGCAATCACCTTCCCTCGATAGAATGGCACCACTCGCCCATACCCGTCCCTTATATCGATTTCCACGGTGGTGAAGTCTTTCCGCTGTACGGGGAGGTATTGGACATGTTGAAACTCTCGACTGACTTGCTCGCCGTTGTCCAGGGTCCGGGTCGTCACAGTTCGTAACAGGGGTGCCAGTGTATCGCCCACCACACGCGGTTCGACGAGGTCGCAGTAGACGTATAAGGCGTAAAAGCCACTGTCCAAGGCAGTCCGTTTCACATCGGCTAGGCCTTCAATGCGTTCCGTACTGGGCTTGAGTCGGAGTTCGGAGCGCTGGAATCCGAGTAAGGTTTGTAAGCGGGGACTCAAGGAGAGGTCCAGTTGATCCCCACACCAGATCTGGAAGACTTGTCGGGTGGTCGCAAAATGGAAGGTGAGGTTCTCTCTGTGTGTCTGGGCGGTGGGTCGCTTGTCCTTCAGGAGCAGCGCCGTCAAGCTCTGGGCGAGATGGATGGCTGATCGATAATACCCAGCCTCGAGGGTATAGCGATGGACCTCCGGGGCATGGGCGTCGACGACTCGGTCAATCAGATCGAAATAGACCTCGTTCTTTTGAACGTTGTACCAGTTGTGAGGGTAGGTGAGCTCCACCAGGCCACACTCCCAGTCGCCTGTGAGTCGAATCGCCTGCGGCAGTTGAGTGGTGTAATGGGCTACCGTATTGGTGGGGAACGTCTGCATCGAACTGTTGCTGGGCAGAGTGAGGTAAAACATACTGACCGTCTGTCTGTCTCACTACTGCCAGGACTACTGAGCCCACGGGGGTCGGTGTCCGTCTTTTTAATAAGCACTCCAACGAAGAGGGGGTCGACGCTCTCGGGTCGGTCGACGGTCTTGGGCTCGGGTTGCTGTTGTCTGGGCTGTGGTGTTCCTCGCCGAGGGTCCAGTAGCAGTGCGGGGTGTGCGGCTGCGTCGTCGTCGTCGGCCTACTGGTGTCTCTTGACTGTGGGCCGCTGCGGCGGCGGCGCGGGCGCGGGCGCGGGGCGCCGGGCGGGCGCGGGACCGGTTGCGGGGCCTCACCGCGGGACCGTGCGGACCTGTTGAACCTTCTGCGGCTTCCAGTGTGTTCAGTGGGGAGGCGATGGAGGTGGTGGGTCTTTGCCGTCTCGGTGTTTTTGGCGGTGTCTCCATGGCGCTGTGTGATTCCAAGGCAGGGAAAAGTGCCCTGGGACTGTCCAGTGGTGAGGTGATCGGTGAGGGACGGGGTGTCAGAGGTTGTAGACGAGAGCAGCGGGGTACCCCGTGACAAGGTCATGGGTGGGGTACTCTGTACACTGGTCAGTGGCGAGCTCAGTGGTGGTGATGGCGGCAGGGGGCTACCTCGTGGTGTGCTCATTGCCTTGGTCAGTGGGTCGGTCACTGGACTGCTGCTGCTGCGGCCCTGCAATTGAGCTTGGTAGGTTAAATACCGCTGTAGCGTCCGGTGGTAGTGGACTAGTTTCTCCCTAGCCGACAAGTCTGACCGACGTAATAGCGCTTCCATCTCCTGATCCAACGTCTGTAAAGCAGTCACTTGACTGTTGCTGGGGTATTGGGTTGGTGGTGGTGCTGCTGCTGTGTGTGTGCCGGCTGCTGCTCGCTGTAAGGCCTCCAACAACCGCGGTTCTATCAAGGTCATCTTTTTGACAGAGTCCATCCCGTCGTCGTTATCGTTTTCCGCTGAACAGAGAGCCGATGAGACCAATGAGTGGGGCTGCTAGAGCACTGAGTAGAAAACCACCCCGTTGCACGATGGCTCGCTTGCGTTTGACACTGACGCTTTTGTTAGCGAGGGCTCGGAGTTGTGTTTTATACGGCTTCAACGCACTCTTCTGACGTTGTGTGAGGGGAACATTGCCTTTTAAAGTATTTTTAGCACACTCGCACAGACAGGTCAACAGTCGACGATCACTTCCACGGATGAGGACTCGAGAGACTTCAGGGGATGCAGTCGCCATGATGCGTAACAAGGGAAGCTGTCTCTTGAGTCGCACTGACATGGTCACGTGGTTGTGGATCTTTTTGGCTTTGACTGTGTGTGTGGTCACAACGACTGCGCTCACCAGGACTGTCGTGTTGAGGGCTCAGGCGTTGTTTTTATACCTTCCGCATGTAGACGGTCTGAATATGGCCGGGGATGACGTCCGTGCGTAAACGGAGATGGTCCGGTGTGGCTTGTTTCAAGTCGATGAGTAAGTAGCCGTGGGCTGCTCGTGTGGCGTCACTGAAACTCTCGCGGACAAACTTGACGTGGCCCGGGTACATCTGTTTGGCGATGTGGGTGATTTGTGATGCGTCTCTGGGGTTTTTAAAGAGTATCAGGTATTGGGCATTCAACGAAATGGTCCGATGGCCCTTCCCCGGATGGAATAAGTTTTGCACCAGGTAGACGACGCTCACATTTCGATGGTGACTGCCTTTGGTGAACAGAGCTGTGAGCCGGTCATCGGCTTCGGCCATGAGATCGTCCACCACCACTAAGGTGTTGACACTGGGCTCGAACAGCTGTAGGTCAGGGATCCCTTCGTGGAATTCAACCGTCGGCATGGTCTCGTACAGGGGTTGCCATTCACCATAACACCACACGATGCGTTGAGGTGTGGGGTGGATGAGTGTCTCTGCGTGCTGTATCAAGGCTCGTGTGAAGAAGGATTTCCCACTACCGGTCGCGCCAGCGATCAAGGCGGTGAAGGGGTGTTGAAATCTAGCATCCATCCCGTCCAGGGGTCTTCACTCCGTCGTCGACAGCGACGTGTTGCGTGCAGCGGCGAGGACGCTTTGTACAATCAGCGGTAGAATATCCACGTAGAAGGCCCCTGACCAACCGCCTAGGAGGAGTACACCGCCACACACAGTGAGCCAGAGCGTTTTGTTGCGGCGACAGTGGGAGAACCGCACACGGGTGACGCTGTCTCTACCGGGGTCTGTGGTGGTGTGGTGACCGTCTGGGCTGTGATCTGTAGTGTCCGTCCCCGTCGTCGTGGTGTGCTGCGACTGCTGCTGCGGCTGCTGCGGCTGGGGCTGAGGCTGCTCGTTCTGAGGCGTGTGTCGTGTAGAGTGGTCGAGATCCATCCCCTGACTGACGCGTGGCTTGTCGATCGGTTCACCAGCTTCAGAGTGAGACTGGGCTCGCTGTCAGTGGTTTAAATACGTTTCAATTCACGGGCTGGAATCCACGAGTTGAAGCTTGCGGGCCAACCCACCCACTTGACCCAATGGTAGAGGCGACGGCCACGGGTCTCCGTCTTGATGATCTTCTCCACCTGGTAGTAATCGTCGGGGTTGGCGGTCATGTGTTGCAGTTCCGCCTCGTAAAACGTGCCCGCTAAGACCTCTCCGTTCAAATCCTCTAGCGTGTACACGACGGGACGTCGGCTGTGGCGTTGTCTCACTCGGAAGTGCTCCGTGCTCCAGTTAGGGAGGTAGGCTTTCTCAAACTGACCTTTCAGTTTACTAATTCGCACCAGATCACCCACTCGGAATCGGTCTTGGGCACTCGAGAGGGTCGGCTTCGCTCCATAGAGATGGCGACGGACCACTGCTTGGTTCTTCACGGTGACCTGGGTCGGGGCTCGACCAATACTGCGGTGATAGGCCTGGTTGTAGCCGCGGGCTAGGTCTGCCACGACATCGATGTAGCGTCGAGTGTTGTTGGCTGTGAAATGCTTGTACATCCGCCCTTTAAACGTACGGTTGAAGCGCTCGACCACCGAGGCCTTCGTTTCGTTCCAGGTGTGAAAAAAGAACACTTGCCGCTCGCGGAGAAACTGTTGAAAGGTCTTGTTGAGAAACTCTGTCCCTTCGTCCGTTTGTAAGTACAAAGGCTGTCGATCCGACGTGTCAAAGATGTGCTGAAAGGCCGTCACCAGGTGAGGTCCTGTTTTGGTCCGAATCGGCTCCACCCAGGCGTATTTAGAGAAAATATCAATGCAAGTCAGTAGGTAGCGGTAGCCGTCGTTGTCTCGGGCCATACTTTGCATGTCCACCAAATCAGCCTGCCATTGACTGTCAATACCCCCAACGATGACACGGTTGCGTGGAAAGTGACGTCGGGCTGGTCGATGTAACGTATACGTGGGTTGTCCTTTCAACCAGTGCACGATTTGAGGTTTTGTAGCCTTGATACCCTGAGCCTGGACAGCCGTCCATAACGCCGACACACCGCTATACGCAGCTGAACTCTGTGGTGTGTAGTACAAGGCCCGTAACGTCTTGTCGAGCGTCTTCGTGATGGTCGACGGTGTAGACGGAGTGGTCTTCGTCGGCCTGCTGCTGCTGCTGCTGCTTGTGGCGGTGCTACGACTGGGAGTAGATCGTGCTCGTCTACGGCGTCCCATGCTGTAGTCTAGCCACTGCAGCGGTCGTAGTTGATCTTTAAAGACACCGACTCACATGGACACAACCCGCAGCCAATAAGCACACCACGGTGATAGAGAGACCGCAGGCTAAGAACCCCGCACGGGTAGACGGAGGCCGGCCCGGTGTGAAATGAACCAAGTCCGGTAGGAGTGTTCTGACGTAGTAGTCTCGTATAGGGTCTGGGTGATCCACGGACTGACAGACGTCTGCTGTGAATCGCTTTATGACCAGGAGACGGCCGAGGTTGACAAAATGATCGTCAAACATGCTGTGTACGACTCTTTTATACCCCTCCACATCACGTACGGACGCCACAAGCTGTGACCAACGAAGCTCTGACGGCGGTGTAAACTCAGTCATAGCGAGAGTTATAATGACCCACGTACGCCCAAGGTGTTCCTTTTATACCCCACCAAACGCCCGAGGTTACATCAACATCAGGCGTTTTTTCTCTAACCAGTAATCCCCTGGGGTTGTAATCCGTGGCCCTAACGCTGGGAGTAACACGTGCGTGTAGTAGTGCCGTATAGCAGCAGCTACGCGGTCGCTGTGGGCAGCACACACCTCTTCGGTGAAGTGGATGAGGACGAGTAAACGGCTAGGACTCAGACAGTCGTCCTCAAACATGAAGTGTACGACTGTTTTATACCCCGCCAAATCGTGGACTGAGTCGACGAAGTCATTCCAACGGCGCTGAGATAGTGTTGTAAAGGACGTCATGGCGTGAGCTACAATGACCAGAGACACGAGCGACGTGTGTCTTTTATAGTCAAACTGAGAGTTCGGTGGGGCGCTCCTACCGTCTTACGAGGGTAGGCGTGCCTGATATCGATGCGAGTTGATCTACGGTCAATCAAGTCGCAGGGATATGAGCGGAACCAGTGAGACTTGGCGCTTGGTGACACAGTGTACTACTGCGCACCCTATAGGCTAAGTAAGGCTAAGTGACAACATATAAAAAATTTCAATTTGTTTTTATTAACTGAACGCGTGACAATGAAAAAATCGAGAAAAGTGAAAATACGAATGAGGATTCAGGAGGTGGAGGGGCTCGTCGTCGGCATCAGTTCATCAGTTCATAGGTCATGTCTTGGGCATCTTGGAGGGGAGGTGAGCTGGTGATATCGTCGTCTGTGAAAGGCGGTGTGGTGGTGAAGGCGTCGAAGGCGTCGAAGGCTTCCAGCTGGAGGGCATCTTGTCGATCGAGATAGGCCGAGTAGACACGCTCAAAGTCAGGGCGATGTTTGCGTAAGGCGTGGCGGAGTTGAAAGACATTTCCATTGACAGGGGATGTCAGTCGTTGTTCGACCATACGTTTTGAAAAGCGATGCAGCACTCGGTCCTCGTCTATCCGCTCCAGGGCTTCTGGGAGGTAGGGGATGAAACCAGGCGTGTAGGAACCATACGTCTTTCCGGTGTATTGTTGTCGCAGGATGGCCAGTATGGGTGATAGGAAGGAGTCGTAGCAGCCCAACCAGACCTCTTGCAGGGCATCTATGGTAGCGGCGTCTAGGGGTTGACTAGGAAATAGAGGTATTGTTGGGGCAGGATATGAGAAGCCAGCCAGGTGAGTCTCCACGGCTTCAAGGAGGGTCGGCTCGATCAGCTTGTCGTAGGCAGTCTCGTTGAGACTCACACCGAGCCGTGAAGGGTAGAAGGGACCGTTCTCCCGGTACTGCATCCAATGCTGTAGGTGTATGAAGTAGCTGTCGTTGAAGTGGGACTGCCCAAGGTGAACATCACCGCAGAGGAAAACACCTGAAGGCTGTGTTCGGCGAGACATCTTCTTCGTCGTTTCTCCAGGGGTGGCTGGACCGGACGTCTCGGGACCAATGGTGCGTTCTACGGCGATCTCGTACATGGCCTTCTTGAGGTTGGCCCACCCGGCCGGGGTGAGACGAATGACATGCTCGGCAGGTTTGGTGATGTCGGCAATAGTGACGGTCCCAGCTCTCAGCGTCAGTAGGAGTTTGAAGGAGAGTTCATACTCTATTGCAGGTTGTGTTGGTTGTCTCGGGTTGACGTCTGGCGGGGTCGGTACTGCAGGGCCAAGAAGCAGGGGTTGTGTGGCGGTTGCAGTGGCAGCAGCGGCAGGCCGGCTCTTCTGGCGTTGAGAGGGTACTACGGCATCGGCGATCTCTCGAAGTGTGGTGGTGAGGTCGATCGTCTGAGGCGATGTGCTGGGCCCAGCACTCGTCGATGGTCTCTCGGTGGGCTGTGGAGGTAGAGTAGAAGTCTCCGCCAGCTTCTTCTTCTTCTTCTTTGGCTTCTCCACCATCTCGAGGGTGATGTTCTCACGTCTAAGTGCTTTAGGCATGATGCTGAATGGTAGAAGTGGTAGACTAGCTGGCTGGTTTAGCAGGCTGGAGGCAGAGTGCTGAGAGGTAGAGTCAGAAGTCAGGCAAGCAGGCAGGCAGGCAGGCAGGTAGGCAGGCAGGTCGTGGTCTGGCAGCACTTCTAGAGCATCTGGGTTGAGTGATGCTTTGACAGCATTTCGTCTGTCTTTTATAGGGCGATTCGCGCGCTTTTCAGTCCGTACAGCGATTTCATTGGTCTAAACATCAAAGGGTTGTGTTCTGATTGGCTCACTTTTCACGTCGTTGATTGGCTAAAAATACAGCACGCTGATTGGTTCAATGAAGCGGGAAGGCCGGAATTCGGCTGAAATCTTCAATCCCCTTTTTGCTCGAAAACTGCACGAGAAAATGCCGGGTTGTAGCATAGGAGATTGACATGTCATCTGCTGGGTGATTTGGAAGGCTGGGGTTTTTTCCAAGTCTACCGGTCATAGAGTACAGTGATTTCCTTGGTCTAAAACATCAAAGGACTGTGTACCGATTGGCTCACTTTTCACGCTGTCGATTGGCTCAAAAAGCGACACGTTGATTGGTTCAATAAAGCGCAAACCCTGGAATGTCTTTCAATCCCCTTTTTGATGAAAAAATGCACCAGACAAAAGCTAGGTTGTAGCAGAGGGGAGGTTGGCCTTGCTTTGATCTTCTGTGTAAAGCCGCAGGCTTTTTTCCAACCTCTCAGAAGCCGCAGTGATATTTCAATCCTACCCAAAGACATGGAGAAGGAGCGGTGAGTCCTTTGAAGTTTTCAATCCCCTCTTTTGCTTTAAAACTGCACAAGTTAAATCTAGGTTGTAGCATAGGGAAGTCGGCCTTGCTTTGATCTTCTGTGTAAAGCCGCAGGCCTTTTCCAACCCCCGCATCAGACCTAGTGATTTTTCAAGCCTACCCAAAGACATAGAAGCGAAGCGGTGAGCCCTTTGAAGTTTTCAATCCCCTCTTTGATTTAAAACTACACAAGTCAAAGCCGGGTTGTAGCATAGGGAAGTTGGTCTTGCTTTGATCTTCTGTGTAAAGCCGCAGGCTTTTTTTTCCAACCCGCATCAGATGCAGTGATTTTACAATCCTATCCAAAGACATAGAGGCGCGGTGAGCCCTTTGAAGTTTTCAATTTTGCACGACATGGAGTTAAAGGAGTCTAGGGAAGTGCTGACGTGTCCTTTTAGGAGTCAGTGTGTTCTATCTTTCCCGCAAAAAAGATCAAAGAGCGCGGTGTGCCCTTTGAAGATTTCAATCCCCTTTTTGTTCGAAAAAGTACACGAGGATAGTCAACCCTAGGTTATTAGATAGGGGACTGGCACTTTCACAATCTGAGCTTTCAGACACAGAGATTTTCTTCTATTTGGCGCCTAAAAGATCAAAGGAGGCGGTGAAGCCTTTGAAGATTTCGATCCTCTGTTTCAATCTAAGTCGGGCTATTTTTTTTTCATTGGTCTAAACCGGTCCCTGGTGTGTAGCGATTGGCTCACTTTTCACGTCGTTGATTGGTCCAAAAGTGGAAGCGTTGATTGGTCCAATAAAGCGCCAAGGTGGGAAATTCTGAAAACTTTCAATCCTACCAGACTTCTATAAAAGGCTGTGCCTTATGCCATTTGCCATTCAACTCCTGACCACGACAGAAGAAGATGGCTTTACCCAGACCAAGACGTGTGGCGCTAATGTCGACAACACAAGCCACCAGGGGCCAGATTAGACGTCCTCGCCGCCAAGAATCAGACCATTTGAGACGAACCCTGCTACGTCGCCGCTACCAGAGGCAGATAAAGAAAGTCAACGCCAAACTGCAGGGGCTTCTACGCCGGCTGGTCCCCCAACTCCAGGCTATCATCGCCTACAGCCGGCGAGAACAACAACAACGCCAGGGTAAGCCAGTGGGGGCTCGTCGTCGACTGTTTGTAGATGGGCTATGTCCAGATGCACGGCCTGAAGTCGACGACGACGAACCACTGGCTGCCCCGATAGACGAGCCAGCAGCCTTTCAAGCCATGCAGTGTTACGGGGATGACATGGCGTGGACCTTCCCCTACGCCATGCTGGACCACCTCCAGTGAGTCGAGGAGACTCCCACCTTCCAAAGGCCCTTTTCAGGGCCACCCAAAACCTCTGAAAGAGCTCTTCCTATTTGCAAAACAAAATATGGTTGTTTTAACACTTCCATGTTGGTGTCCCTTCATTTAACGTTGTTGTTGTTGTTGTTGTAACCAACAACAACAACAACAACAACAACAACAACAA
>JAUYWG010000393.1:0-16012 GCA_034779775.1 Enteromius afrohamiltoni | reverse complement strand
CCATTAGGGTTCGGGGCCCGCCGTTCTCCCGGCTCGCTTCCCGGACAGCTCGCCAAATTTGCTTTAACTTACTACCTTCTCTTATCTTCCCTAGCATTAATGAGAAAGCGCGAACTCTTGAATCAAATAACTTTATTTTGGAAATAAAATAAAGCTTTAATGTTGTATGAAACATTTGAGTAACATTTAAATAATGTTATAATCACAAGATGAAAACTGGACATTTAAAAACTAGAAAACTAGACAGTGTTCTCACAATGTTCTCATAGCCATACATATTTGGTTAACTAAAACCATGTGAAAGAAAGTGAATAAATACATTCAAATAAAATAAAAAATAGTTATATTAGCTAAAATAAAATTATATATAAAACCTGAAGTAAAACACAGCTAAACTAAGTAAATAAGGAAAAGTAATTACATATATTGATAAAAGTGATAAAAACACAAAAAATAAATTTAAAGTCAAATTAAAGAAAGTAATAAAAACAAACAAAAGAAAAAATTCTAAATATTAACACAAACTATAAAAGTACAAAAATAACGCTGTTTTATATATATATTTTATATATATATATATCATATTATTGGGGGGGGGGGGGGGGATATGTATTTAATTAAATAAGCAAATTTAGTTGACTAATTTATCATTTTTCTATGTAGCTAAAAAAATGTTGGTTTGCAACCACAGTGATTTTTTATTGAGGCACAGAGATCACATAAATGTATTCATTTCATTTAATCCAGAATACCCAACACCAATGCATGACATCACCGTGTGGGGGCTGGGCAGAAGATTTGCAGTAAATCACTCTTTAAAAAATCTAAAAAAAAACCTCAAATACACCATTTAAAAAAACATTAATATGCTGTTGCGGCACTCTGACATACACAGTGAATGAAACGAGGAAAAGATCCAGAAGCGTAGTGATCAAGCATTTAATGATGGAATTATTTGGCTTCAGGGAGAAGGATTAGTTGATAAATTAAAAACGGATTGGTGAAGTGCATCTAACGCCCGAAGAAATATTGGAGTTCTTGTTGGGGTTTTACATCACAAAGAAAAGAGAGTTGTAAACTAGAATAAAGACTAAAACAGTTCTTGGTCTGGACACGCGCCAAATATCCATAGGGCATTAGCAACCAACTGGTGAACCTCATTAAAAAGTAGAGAAACCTATAACCATTAAAAGCCCATTAAGCAGCATGTAATTTTGTGGAACTAAATAGCAGAGAGTAATCAAAAGCACATGAAACCCAGCTGGGAAACTAAGCAAATTGTTTCGATTAGGGGAGAATCCATCATCAACAACACTGGGCTTTTTCTTTTTTTTTTTCTCCTGACATTTAATTTGTTCTCTCTCGCACTCTTTCAATTTCTTCAATAATGACATGGATTGATGCAGGTAACAGGCAACGCTTTGTGACCCAAATACACATGATACACTTCAACTTGCATCAACAATTACACCATATTAAAATTTTAAGAAAATAAAAGTCAATATTAAATGAAAGATTTTTATTATAACAACATGTATTTTCTCAGAACAGTTTACTAAAACATTATTAATAAACAGGATTAATTCTTAGCAGAAATTGCATAACCACCATATTTTAATCATTAAGTTATTGGAGTGTAACGCACATCTGTGTTCCTATAGTTCAACCTATTTTGTTGACCGTGGAACAAAAGTTTAACCCAAAAAATGTAGACACCTTAACCTAATCTTATCCATGAGTAATGACTAAAATGTCAGATTTTATGATGAAAAATATAATACTACAAACACCAAATACTAAGCCACTAAGCCTAAAGTTCACAAAAACTATAAACTGCTTCTTCAAATCTGATTGGTTAATCACAATGTTGTTCCGGTCAACAAAGATGTTGATCCAGGAGCACATCGAACTCAGCAAAATATGGTTCTGCGGAGGGGAACAGTACATATTAGCCTTTGCTTCACTACAGATGTGTACAGAACAAATACAGAATTGTTTCAATACTCCATGTTGTTTGTGATTATTGATTTAACATAGCTGTTTCTATTAAATGTACTCTTTATTACTAAACATAAAGCAACAATATGTTCAGTAAACCACTGTTTTTTTAATAATAATAATAATAATAATAATAATAAGATAGCATAACAATTAATAAAACATAATAATTTTATGTTTTTTCCCATGCTGTATTGAAACAAATACTTTACAAAGACTTTAAAACCATAAAGCACACCAGACAATCGAGATATATATATATATATATATATATATATATATAAAATGTATGTAGTTGACATACTGTATAATGTATCCCGCGGTGTGATAGCACAAGTGTAAAAAAAACAATAATTACTATTGAAGATAATCTCATTCTTTTTGTAAGATTTTTTTTTAATGTTTTTATTTCTCTTTCTACATTTTTGCTATGTCAGACCATAAGACAACACAGTCCAATTTTTACATATATATCATTAAAATGAAACATTTTGTTAGCTGAAGGCAGATATAAATGAGAAGAAACACAACACATATATTTAAAATAGCAATATTTTAAAAAGCACTATTTTTTACTGGGTGTGTTAAAAAAATAGTTTGGTATTGAAACTTGAGAAACATGTTTCATGCATTTTCCATATGAATCATCTAATTACTGGTTACCTGAGTCAGTTTGAGCTGAACAGCATTGTATCTGATTTAAACTGGTAAAAAAAAAAAACAAACTGTGTAATAACTGACAAATTGTTTGCTTGATTCATGCAGATTCAGAAAAAAAGGTACTTTAATAACAAAAAAAAGTAAAAATTGTATTCTTTCATTTTGTTGTTATGTACTTAAATAAAGAATTGCTAATAATGAATCATAAATAACTGTAATAGAATCTTTTAAGAATGAACTGATGAATGCATAACAACTGCACACCAGGCTTAAAAGTATAAAAAGTTTTACAAAAGCCTAGTGGTGAAATGGAGAAAAGGCCTATTCATAAACGTCTTTAAAGTGTCTGGGTTTTGAGGCTCGTAAAGAGAATTGTCAAGCCACAGAGGACAGTACCTCAGTGTAAAATGTGGCCAGGACCACGTTTATTATGTGTAAAATGTCATTACACGCGTCAAGAGGCGTATATCTCAGCCAGATTCTGTAGCTCAAGATTACTATAATAGAATTTGTGAACAATTTCAAAGTTCCACCAAATTTGCAAAAATGTGTTTACAAATGTATTATATATCCATATATAGCAGTGCAGTTTAAGAGAGGGCATACCTTCTACTTAAGCTCAATAAGTTCAGGATTGGAGATACAAGGGCAGTTACTTGACTATGATGACCTCTTGTCAAAAGTCTCCACATTTCTTGCATAATAAGACCCATTTTCTTATGAGCTAGAATGCTAAAGCATTATTTTGTTGACGCCAAATAATCAAAATGTCACCTGTAGCTAAATAATCAGGTTTAGATTAAGACTGCATTCTGTTTTGATATGCAGCCATGTATATGAATAATTGTGTTGTGCTGAATTAGAGGAAGAAGCCTCATTTTTAAAGGCCTGTGGCTCATTTCAGATCAAGAAGCTGAGAGAAAATCCATCCCCAGCTGTAAAGCACTTGTGAGTGCAAGGTATACTGATCTCGAACGAATTGCCCTGTTTTCCTCGCAGCAGACTCCTCTTTCTATGTGGATGTCAAATGACAATGTGACTACTTAAAGGCCCTTTAAGCACATTGTGAAACCTTCTATGGACTGTAAACATACAGCAAAATCACAGGTATTGTAGCAAATTCAACTCATTCAAAGCTCTTTCCATCAAAGCAAAGCTTATTGTGATGGTTAAACTCTTGTAACCAGACTCTGAATTATATCATTTATTCAAACATGAAGCAACAAACATGAAACATCATTTCTGATGATGCCTTTGAAGGGTAATATAAACATGCAGTTATTGTTAGTGCTCTACCTTAATGTGAAGCAGCTGAAGTGACCCTATCGTGACCGCTTCAGTCTGTGGTTTTATGGGTAAGCGCAAGGGTGCGTGGGTTCCTTCACAAGTCTATTTCTGCCCAGTAGCAAAATTTACGAGAGGACATACCCTCTATTTTGTTGATTAATAAAAGTGGCCTTGAAAACAGTAAGGCAAGAGGTTGGATTGCTGTGCTCCATTCAGATAGCAACAGAGAACTGTGGTTCAACTTCTGAATTTTAGCTTAAGTGCTACTGCAAACAGGATGTAAAATTGTGATTTATACTGTATGTTAACTAAAGGAAATATATATACTCAAATGTACTGATATTTTATTATCAGTACATATGAGCAATTACAGTTCCATATATTATGTGATTAACATATTTACAACGCATTGTTGAAAAAAGTAAATTAATAATTATAATAATAATAAATTTTCTATACATTATCATATATTAGCTGCTTATTTCATTTTACTATATTAAACAGCTGAATCACATATTAATACCTCATTCTGCATGACCATATTTTAGATCCTACACCATATGTAAACTTAACTACCTTACTAATTATTAATAAACAGTAAGTTAGAAGTTTATTGATGAAAATACATAATATTTTATAGTTAGTTAAATCAGTTAGTTAGTTAACAAAGTGTAACTAATAATGCACTAATTCTAATGCACTTTTCCAAATAGGAAAGTAAAAATGTTTACTGGTACACACATCTTCAACAGTACTGCATGTTCTTTTCCATCACCGGTAAACTGAGACTTATGTGTCTTTTACAAGTCGCTATTGATCACTCACTGACCTGCACATTGTTCCTATTGTATTGTATTTTACTGTATGGCAAACATTCAGCTCTGATTGGTCAGCGACTTGACATTGTGATGTGCAGTGTGTAGTTTCACCTCCTCTGGACGCTTCATTTACTGTGGGACAGCACTCACCCTGACAACTGACACCGGGGGGAATGTGGAGCAGCTTCCGGCAGGCATCTCTTTCAGCACAGCCACTCATGGGTGTCCTGCCGTAGCATGCTGGTCATGCGTGGGTGTCAGGGTCACCTGACTATGAATTCATTCCTGCAGAGGATGTGTAGATCTAAAAACAACAACTGATAAGTTTGTAAAAAAAAAAAAAATCTTTTGTCTGATCCACCTTAAGTGTTTTAATTAACCTGCTGACTCAACTTTGTTCATTCCAAGGCTGTTTCATTGTAAAATGATAAAACATGTTAGGACACTCATTAGTTGAAGAGCTACAGCAGAGCATATCACATCAGCATTCTGCATTCTGACTAAAGATCAAACCCTGCACTCAACAAGCTACGTTTGGCCTAAGACACTCATTAAAGAGACTCATCTCTACAGAGCAGAAGGCCTTAGTGATCTCAGACCCCATTTGAAGTGAAGGACGTGGAGAGACTGACTGAGCAGAAACAAGAGCATCAGTTTAAATGAGCTAGAGAAATCGGGAGAGTCATGTCTGAAGAAATATCCTTAAAAGAGAAGATAAATAAATCTAGAGAAGATGTGCTATATAAAGTGTAACATAAATGATACCAAATGTATCAATAAACATGGATAAGGAAATTCAGTTGATCAAATGGAAATATCCAATATCCAAATAAAAAGAAAACAGAATAGAAAAAGAATAGACCTTTTGTTGTTGTTGTTGTTTGATAATTGTATAATAAGTAAAAAGAATAGACTGAACAGAAAAATAATAAAGAATCCAGTATTAGTAAATTATAATGCGTTTTAACTTTAGTTAGTGTTTGGTTACAGCATACCTATGAATCCCTTTAAAATAAATTATACATAAAAGCATGTTATACATTTCCAAATATTAAAAAAGATTTGTTATGTTTTCTTATCAAGACTATATTTATTTGATCAGTAAAATTATGAAACATTATAAAAAAAATCAAAATGTTTTCTATTTGAATAATCTTTTAAATATAATGTATTCCTGTGATGGCAAAGATTAATTTTCAGCATCATCACTCTAGTCTTCAGTGTTACATAATCCTTCAGAAAAAATTGTGATATGCCGATTTATTTTTAATGTTAGAAAAAGTTTTATTGTTATATGGGTTTTATTGGGTTTAATAGGTTTTATTGTTTGTTGTTTATTTATTTATTTGCACAAATAACTTTATAAATATTATTTTAATTACTTTTTTTAACGATAAGAAGTGTATTCTATTTATGATCTGCATTCTCCATGTTTTTTTTTTTTTTTAATTCAATGACAAATACCAATACAATGGCACTTTTGTGCATATCATTTCTTTTTCTTTCTTTTTTTTTTCTCTCTGGACATGACTCATTACATAGCTTGTGTTTTGTATATGAATACCATGAGTGAAACATTATCGGTTCATCTCCTCATCAGAGCGGCAGTCAACTGAAGCTGCTTTCAGCCCAAAGAAATGTGCCCACACCCTTAACATAATGCTTTTATAATGGCATACATGGCTACTGAAAGACTGAGAATCATCCTGCTTCATGTCGGCTTTCAACACTTTATTTTTTCAACAAATGGAGTTGGATCCCTGAGTTCCTGAAAGGATTACAATAATAGTCCTTATGAAACTGGATCGGATACATTTGGACGTTTCATACAAGCTGTTGATTTTCCAGACTGTTTTTCCTCCTGCAGTGCTGTTTCAGCTCTTGGGTCAGTGCAAATCTCCAGCTCGGTAACCGTCCTCCATCCAGCACTGGTTGGCTCGTAACATGATCTTAAAAGTTTCTTCCACTATTACTCATTTTCAGCTCTGGCCCCAGCCTTAGGATTAATCTCCAATATCAGCCCAGTGGCGGAGGGTGATGTATTCTTCGTACACCTCAAACTCATGCATTAGTCTGGCTTCCTCTTAATCCAGAGTGACTCCCAATCCTCCCCTGGAGGGCTTTCACACACAGATGTATTTGATTTTGTTGCAGCTCAGGTGTGGAGTTACAGCGAGTGCTCGACTGAAGAGAAAAGCCACATGTACATTGAAAATATCTTTAAAGGATTTTGATATCACAGCACCGTCAAATGCTCTTCATTAAATTATGTCTGAATCCACCTGGGAAAAAAAAAAAAAAAATATATATATATATATATATATATATATTAAGATGTTTTGCCTACACAGCAATGAGAATAAATACTTTTGTGTTAGATTGCTGTTTCATGGGAAAAGTCCCTGGTAATCTCACATAGGCCTACAGTATATCTAGTCTAGATTTTAAGGGGGGGATTTTTAATAAAGTCTTAAGCTAAAAATATCAAAGTTACCCTTTCAGTCGAATCACTCTGACATTACATATGGGATCTCGCTTGACAGACCAATCAAATCCTTCGGAAAAGGCCAATGAATATTGGCGTGCAATAATTACTGCCAGGTGCACCTTATCACAGCATGAGAATAAGAGGGCACGGCTGCATTGCACATGCAGCTTTTTACTTTCGGAGCCTCGTCTGATGACATTGAGTCTGCTGGAAGAGAATCTTCACATAACCAGAGTTCCTGCTCACCAGCGCGGGAACCAGTGGAGAAGGTAAGGGCTGTTCAGAGCAGCCGGACTTGCCCCCAGGACGTTCATCCTTCCTTCCCCCACCAGTCTGCCCCACTGCGGGCATGGCTTTTACCGTACCCTTGATACCCCTGGCGACATGGTTGGAGGCCTGGTACAGCTCCCCAACCCTTTGCGGTGGTTGATATGGACGGTACGCCTCGGCTATGCGATTCAGTTCGCCAGGCACCTGCCCAGGTTCAGAGGCATCCTGTATTCTCGTGTTCACTCCGAGGCAGATGCCGCTGTCCTCCGTGCGGAGGTTGCAGTCCTACTGGCGAAGGACGCTATGGAGCCTGTCCCTCCAGCCAAGAAGAGGTCAGGGTTCTACAGCCCTCTGGGGCTCAAGTATGCCTTTTCCCCAGTGAGCCTCCTTGCACAGACCCTGTGCAAGATCAGGGAGGACAAGGAGCAAGTTCTGGTGGTAGCGCCTTACTGGCCCTCCTGGACATGGTTTGCCGACCTAATGTTCCTCACGACAGTCCCTCCTTGGAAAATCCCCCTGAGGAGAGACCTTCTCTCTCAGGGGATGGGCACGATCTGGCACCCGTGCCCTGATCTCTGGAATTTGCTCGTCTGATTCCTGGACGGGACGCGTCAGACCTCTCCGGCTTGCCAGCAGCCGCGATTAACACCATCTCTCAGTCTTGGGCCCCCTCAACAAGGCAGACCTACTCTCAGAGATGGGGTCTGTTCATCAACTGGTGCTCCTCACGCCAAGAGGACCCACAGAGATGTCTGATTGCAGTAGTGCTTACCTTCCTGGAGGAAAAGTTGAAGCGCAGACAGTCCACTCCTGATTGCTCTGGCCTCCATCAAGAGGGTCGGGGACCTTCAAGCTTTCTCTGTCGACAAAGAGTGCCTATAGTTTGGTTCGGCTGACTCACGTAACACTGAGACCTCTGCCCGGCTACGTCCCCAAGGTTCCTACCACACCTTTTCGAAGCCAGGTGGTGAACCTGCAAGCTCTGCCCCAGGAGGAGGCAGACCCGGCTTTACAGTTGCTGTGTCCTGTACGCACATTGTACCTCTACATTGACTGCACCTGGAGCTTCAGACGCTCCGTGCAGCTCTTTGTCTGCTGGTCAGAAGAAAGGGAATGCAGTCTCCAAACAAAGGCTGGCCCATTGGGTGGTGGATGCCATCTCCCTGTCCTACTTATACCAGGGAGAGCCATGCCCCCTAGGTCTGAGAGCTCACTCCACAAGGAGTGTTGCCTCCACCTCAGCGTTGGTGCACGGTGCCACGTTAGCAGATATCTGTAGAGCTGCGGGCTGGGTGACACCAAATACCTTCGCCAGGTTCTACGACCTCCACGAAGAGGCTGTGTTTTCCCGTGTCTTAAATCAGACAAGCAGGTAGCAGGAAGACCGGCTGGTGTTGGCTTGCTGCTGTGCCTTTCGAAAGGTTCCCAGATGCCAAGGCGAACCTCTTCCTCCTGCCCCGCAGTCAGACTCAGAACGGAGTAAGTCTTGACTGTGCTCCTCTGAACTTCCTTCACCAGAGGTTGTGGCTTTAAAAACATCTCCACGTTCAACCAGATGGCTGTGTGTCAACCAGATATAGTGTATTCCTTTCAAAAATCCATGTTAAGAATTCCTTTTTCATGTCTCATGCTTGCCTGCCTGTCAGCACCGGTGTCTCCACGTAACGTAGCCTCAGGGTTGTGGCCTCTTCCATGGGTGTTCCCATATGTAACATCGAAATGATTTTAACTGAAAGGGCAACGTCTAGTTTACGAACGTAACCCACGTTCCCTGAAGGAGGGAATGGAGACGTTACATCTTTCTGCCACCACCCTGGGTCGCGCTGACGCTGACTCGGCTCCTCAGCAAAAAACCTGCATGTGCAATCCAGCCGTACCGTCTCATACTAACGCTGTGATAAGGTGTACCTGGCTGTAATTATTGCACGCCAATATTCATTGGCCTTTTCCAAAGGATTCATAGATGATTGGTCTCTCAAGCGAGATCCCATATGTAACGTCTCCATTCCCTCCTTCAGGGAACGTGGGTTACATTCGTAACCTAGACAATACCAGCCTTTAAGATTTCTTAAATGCAATAATTGTTTAACCTAGATAGCAATGAGATTTTTCTGAGACCAAAGAAAGACTTTGCCAACAATTTAGCATTCTGCATTAGTCTCATAGTCAAGCTCTGCTATTAGCTGATTGGAAAAATTTCAAAGCCCGCCCCCATCATCTGATCTGACACCCAAGCTCTCTATTGGCAAATCACAACAGAGCACCTTATTTAAACACTGCTTCATCTGCTTGCTTTGCTGCTTCCTCTGTATGCTGCTAACAACCTTCCCCATCTCCTCCTGTTTCTTGTGTCTAACTTAAAACAATGTCATTCTGTTGTCAAGTTGCATGCTCTGTTCCAGGGGTTTATGCTGCTTCTTAAAATAGGAGGGTTGCCCTTGAAATGGTTGCTTTTTCCCTGTCTTGGCTTTCATGGAGCTCATAGAAAGGAAAGGGAACTTGGAACAGAGCCATACCGCCAAATGTTACTTTTGTTCTATGCCATAAAAAATGTACTAAAGTTTGTCTATGATTATCTTTTTGACTTAAGAGTTCCTTTACCTATTTATTATAATTATTATTATTTAACCTTTATTTATCCAGAGATTAAAAGTCTCTTTCACAGGAGTGTCCTGGCCAAAATGGACAGCAATACAGTTAATTCCATAACAAATTTACACAAACAAACAACAAAAAAAAGCCATTTTCCATTTTCTGAATAACTTTTTTTAATGTTTTAAAATAAATACATATCGTAATTTCTAAGAGGATTGCATTTAGATTAAGCTGCATACATAAAAGCCTTCTTACCCAGTTTAATGCAAACAAAAGAAACAGAGAGAGTATAACAACTTTGTGAACAAAGGAAATACTTAGGACTGCAGAAATAGGAAGGCAACATTTCCAAGATGGCTTTATAAGTGATTAAAAACTAGTGCATTTTTCTTCTAATAGACAAAGTGTTATGATTTCAGTCAATGTTCCCTTGTCTAGTCGTGTGTGTTTTAGTTTGAAATATTGTAATTCCTTGTGTCTGTGTCCCGCTTCGCCCCCTGTTTGTTCCCATGGCAGTTCCTTGGCTCATCTCCTTTATAACCATTCTGTGTTTGCTAGGGAGCTGCCGAGCATTGATTCCACGTCCTTGCAAAGTGTTTCCTGAGATACTAGTTTAGTCTTTAGTCTGACTACAGCTTATACAGAAGCTTGCCGTCCAGAAGAAGCTCTGTGATGCATAACAGAATCATCTGGATTGAAATTAAAGTTGGCATCCTAAATGTCATAATCAAGACTATTTGTATAAATAAAATAAATAAATAAATAAAAGAAGCCCCAGCACAGATCCTTGGGGAACACCTTTGGCAAAATCTTGCAATTTGATATTAATTTGTAGGGAATGCAAAACCAGATCTCTTTAATACTTTGATATTTTCTCTTAGACATCAGCAAGATTTTAAAATAGAGCATATTAAGACTTCTTCTTGAATTTATGTTTATATGATTTGCCTTCCAAGAAAAAGGCTTCAAAATATATAGAGATTTTTTTGGATTTATTTTTGTTTTTATTAAATG
Organism: Enteromius afrohamiltoni; assembly: GCA_034779775.1. Classification (NCBI taxonomy): domain Eukaryota; kingdom Metazoa; phylum Chordata; class Actinopteri; order Cypriniformes; family Cyprinidae; genus Enteromius; species Enteromius afrohamiltoni. Next base: position 4,882 of record JAUYWG010000393.1, on the reverse strand, counting down.
TTTTTGCAATTTCTGTAAATTATGAATTTTTAATAAGAAAAAACTCTCTAGGATCTCTGATGTCCTTCCTGTCAGGGATGTCTTCATCACATGTAAATTCACTCATTATGAGTTCATCACTTCCCTAATTCTGGAAAAGGATGGAGTGTCCCAGTTCACCCTGAGCTTTCACCACACACTTACTCCATCACGTTCCGAGTGGGAAACCTGATCACATAGGTTTTCCTGCTTTCCCTAAATCTTCACTCCTGCTGTAAAACCGATGTCCCAGAAAGAGAGTGTGGATTGCTCATCAGTTACACTTAGAAAGATGAAGCTCACGATACCAAAGAGACAGACTTCCCTGGCCTGGACTTTCTATGCATCAACAAGTTCCCACAAGCCCTGTGGCCATCCAACACCATAGCTATGGAATAGTTGTGATTCTGAAGTCGTTAGAGAGGCTACATATTCAACACGACACCCAATACCCCCACAGAGTGCCCCAGCAGGCTCCGCATGCTCGCCAGGCAGCACGTGGTCTTCTGCATGCTGAGTGTGTATATTAGATCAGTTGGATCATACTTCACGTCACAGCACTGACCTGCTGATGTAGCTAAATGTTAATAAATATCATTTTTATTATGCCACTGAGTGATTCTTCAATGTGGGTTAGATTGCAAAGTTCAAAGTGATCTACTTCCATCTTCAGGTTGTCTACTATCTATTAATTCATAGATTCATTGTCTTCATTTATTCACTCCCACCTGTCTGTTTAAGGCTTGATTTATTTCTTACACATGACAGGATTGACTTTTTTTTGGCAGATTCTCCCAGAGCTGCTGGAACCAGTATCAAAAAACAACCTCCCGCTGAAACCCTCCAAAATGCCTAACATTTGTGGATGAATTTCAGTTGTCCTAGTATCACAGAGCACTTGTAAATTAAAACAAGGCCTCCACAGCCTTGACCGTGTCTCCCACCCAACCTTCTGTTCCCCCTCAGAAAGACCCCCCACTGTTGTTTATTTATTCTGGATTTTTATTTATGTTGCCGCATACTACAGGAGGTGAAGCTGACAGGGCAGAATACATCCTCCTCATACTAGAAAACAGCTGCACGATGAACAGTGAGCTGCATGTGCCCTCCATGAAGCGCAGCCATCATTGTGCGATCACCGTGATCAAACATGACGTCAAAGAGCAGGTGCTAATGAAAGCCAGTTATTGAGGTAACTGGCAGATCGTGCAGCGATCGAGGTGCTGAAGGCACAGCAAGCATGCAGTGCTGTGAATAACTCTCGGGGTAATTAATGAGGGGAGGCCAGCGTCTTCTTACAGATGGTCACAAACTGGTAGGCTGAACCACATTCCAACACCTACTCGCGCTCAAGTCTCTCCTGCATGCTTCTGTCCAGCAGTTACCGCAGCCTGATTGAAGTCCTGCAAACATTTTAGTTTAGGGACCACTTCTTACTACTGGTTGCTTATTAACATTAATAGCATATTGGCTGTTTATTAAAACTTATAAAGCACATATTAATGATTTATTATGCATGACCATAATATTTTAGATAAACCTTACCCAATACCAAACTTAACAACCCTCTAACACTCTCAGAAATAAAGGTATAAAAGCTGTCACTGGGGCAGTACCTTTTTAAAGGTACACTTTTTTACCTATTAGGTTCAAATATGTACACTTAAGGTACTAATATTTACTTTTAAGGTACCAGAATGGACCCTTAAGGTACAAACATGTCCCTTTTAAAAAGGTAAATAAGCGGAAGATTGTATAGCAAGTTTGTTTGTTTATTGAGGCAAATATCATAGCTTTTAGTTAGTTCATAGTGAGAATCATGTGTGACTTAAGTAGTTTTATTAGGAACAGTTGTATTATATGAAATAATAGTCAGTAAAAATAATAACAATACTAGTGTAATGCAGGATACTACAAGCTGTCCAGAGAGGCGGACAGCTTGTATATATTAATGCTCTCAAGCGATTAATACAACATAAAGTTTTTCTTTAGATAATATATGTGTATGTAATGTGTATATTTATTAAGTATATATAAAATACAAACACATGCATGTATATATATATATATTTAATGAAAATATGTTATGTTTATAAATTAAACATATTTAGATTTTTTATAGATTCGATTCAATTTTATTTATAAGAAAATATATAAATGCATTTACATTTAAATACTTTCAAAATATATACTGTACGTGTGTGTGTGTGTTTTAATATAAACATGATAAATAAACACAGTATAAACACATATTATGTAAAAAAAAAAAAAAACTTTTGTTTTGGATGTAATTAATCGTATGACAGCACTATATATATATATATATATATATATATATATATATTCATGAACACAGCTTATCTATTGAACAATTACTATTTTACAATACATTTTCTAGTCATTTAATTCAGTTCAATTTATTTATAAAGCACTGAATAAAACAACAATGTTGACCATAGTGCCGTACAAGCAGCAATTCAATTAAACAGTAAAAGACAAATAAAAACAAAATATACCCATTTATATAATATAGAGTAAAAAGTAAAACAAAGATATACATGACACTAGCACCCTTCACACTTCATAAGCTATGCCTAGGACTCATAGCTCATTTACTTTTTATTATTATTATTATTATTTTTTTTTTTTATAATTTAAAACATTCACCTTTTCTGCCCTGTTAGAGATTCCACCATCTGGAATGATTGAGTTTCAGATGTGGTCATCCAGATCTGCTGAAATGTCCCGGATGGCTGGAGGAGCTGCAGTATAAAGCTGTTACCATAGGAACCTCCTTGTCCCACACTGGGATTGATCTATGTTCCTGTTCTCTGTACTAAAGCAGTTTCCTCTAAAGAGAACCAGAATGTACCAATCGAGTTCATCTTAAAACCCAGTCAAAAATCTCCAAATCTCTTTGGGAGTGACAGCTGCCAAACTCACTGGCCAGGTTTGTGTTTGCTTGAGTTTGTCATGCGGTGTTCATTAGGACACCAATCTGAGCATCAATCTTATTTTACAGCAAAATTCTGGTTGGCGGGACACGCTCCATAACATATTGCTCCCAGAAGGTCCTTCTCCTTTGACATCCAGCCCAAATGTAATCCCACGAGTGTCTTTTTTAATTTCTCATTGATGACATGTCTCTCTGATGACATATGCATCCACTTTTAGATTGCATTTGTCATTATGGCACTAAATAAAAACCAAATGTCTCGGAGCCTTCGATAAAATCTATTTTCATGACTCCAGGAGAGTGTTGTATTACATAGAGGGTTTTTCTCCCCCTGCCTGCTTGCTTTCTAGTCTTCCCTCTTTCTTTGGATGTAGTAATGGGATCATTTATACAAATACGGTTTGCTATTAAGCGGCTGGTGGATCAAAGGTAATTACCTGACAGCACTGGGCCCCAAATGCGGCAGGGCCCGGTTCGTTCAGCCCCCGTTCCCACGCATTCCTAGCAGAAACGTGGGGTTTATTTGTGAAATGTGGTCAGTGCCTCTGTCAGATGCATTATTTAATCAGGCGGCTGTTTGATTCTGTGATAATTGATTCTGTGTTTTCTTACTCGGTTTAGGCACGAGGCATTCGGACAATAAACAGACTTTTAAAAAAGCTAATATTTAGCAAATCGGGTATTTATTTAAAAAGGCAAATCCTGCCAAGTGCTTGATTATTTGTATGATCAAAAAGCCATTTTACCACATTGTTTCATTCACCAGCCTTTCATGATGGGCCACATTTAAATAAATATGAAAAAAGGGCCCGACTATAGAAATCACAAACAGATGGGCCGCTCCAGTGAAAATCACACTCTTTAAAATGCCCATGTGCTGGCCAGCACAATATGAATGTGATTTTTAATTGCTAGTGACTGGGACTCGTGGTTTCCTCTCTAGGTGATCTCAATTAAGGCTGTTCAGGAAACAGTGAGGAATTGTGGAAAGAAAAGAGTTTGACTGGTTGGTAGGCGCAGGGTAAGTGCTTAGCGCTAGAAAAACAAAACTTCATTTTGTTTATCTCATTGTAGATGTCTGTTTTTTTTTTGTTGGTTTTTAACATCTAAAACCCCCACCACTACAAACAATCAGTCCAGAGATTGAAATCAAATCTCTCACTTTGGAAAAGTTCAAATATTTTTTTATTTCTGCAGATCCAGCATAATCAGAGCTCTCAAGGAGCAAGTTTTCCGGTTTCACAGAGCATTGGCACATTTGTGACAATGAATGTCCACGCTTAAATTAAACTTAAAGGATGGAAACCATACAAGTCTATATGAAAGAATCTCAATTTTCATGCAAATGAAAACTTAAGTCATTCCATGAAAGTGCACTAAATACTAAGTGTTTTTCTAAGCTTAAATATAATTGACAAATAAATATATATTACACATACATTGTGTTTTTATTTTATAAAATGTATAGTAATAATAATTTGCACATTAAATGGGTATTTTTTAGCATTTGTTCATTTGTATGATTGTTTTTTATTCTTACTTTATTTATGTATTCATTAGTAGGAGTGTCTGGGGTTTTGTCTGCACAGCAAAAATCTATTTAAAAAATCTAATAAATAAAAAATATATATAAATATGAAACTGAATAATTCATGAAGAGTAATTTCAAATAATTAAATTATTATTTTTTTTTTTCAAAAGTTGTATTCTTCTTTACATTCTTAATTGTTTATCCCATGACTGATAAGATTCCGCAACATATCCACCCTATCACATTAAAAAAGACATTTAAACATTATAAACTAGTGCTGTCAAATGATTAATCGCGATGAATCGCATCCAAAATAAAAGTTTTTTCTTTACATAATATATGTGTTGATGCTGTGTTTATTTATTATGTTTATTTTA
>JAUYWG010000392.1:0-16057 GCA_034779775.1 Enteromius afrohamiltoni | reverse complement strand
TTTATAATATTTATAATGCTTCTTCATAAAACTTTGATTCATATTATGTCCTAGATGTTTGTTCCATCTACTCAACACTGAAAGACAGCTAACAATCAGAAGTCAGCAAAGGGGCAGATGCAGAAGTAACGCTGAACGTTTCGCTGTTAGGTTCTTTACACTTTTTCCTTTCTTTTTAAAGTAAATCTGAAACATATAAAGATTACAAATGTTGATAACACTTAAGAAAAATGGGCTGTTTTTAAGAAGTAACTATGCAGGAAGTAAAAGGTATTTCTATATTAACACTTAACTAATAGTGAGGTAAGCAACTAAGCAGTAATTGCAAATTTAAAACAAAGGTAGTTTCTTATTAGATATTTAATAATTATTAAATAAAAAAGCCTTATTGATAACTACTTGTGAACTATGACCAATTAATAAAGAATAACCAATTAGTTGCTGATCACAACAGTAACGTCTTAAAAGTGAACGGTTGGGTTCAACTCATTTATGAATTTTATATCCCCCAAATAAGTCAGCTAAAGGATGAAATTGTGATGAAAAGATTCCATTACCTCATAATGCATTACCAACATATCCTCCTAAAAAATGTGTCCATACCTTTTCCAGGACAAACAGCCTGGTAGTTCAGGAAGACTATGAGACCATTTACCACCTGTTATTTCTTCACTTTTTGACCAATTAACCTTGGTAGAGGAAATTATGCTAAAATTGTTAAGAATGTCTTTAGAGTGAAACAGAGAGAGTAAAGCATTCATCTTAAAAGACATTTAAGTAAGCAATGAGGGAAATGCTTTTATTTAAACAAAATCACCAGAGTATAAAGAGAAATTTTAAAATCAAGAGTCTTCTACAGTCCAGGTGTTCATCTTCACTCATCAAGTGCTCTCATCAGCCTTGAATGCTATTCTGTTTGACTTACATCCAACATATATGCTTTGTTTTAATTTTAATATATGATCAAATTAAATATGTGTAAGACAAATAAAGGTGAAACATCTGGTAGAGTTACTGTACCAGACTGAAGGAAAAGAGGAAATGAATTACCTATATTTGCTACACTTAAAAGACTTTTCTTTTTTGTAGTTTTTTTTCTTTAGAACTTTCTATGGTATGGCACATAAACAATCTTAAAGTTAATACTAATATATAGCTTTGAGATGCTTTTGCTTGTTTGAATATGTTTCGACAGTTCTGAATACGATTCTTTCATGTCTTTCTTTTGTCATTCAAAATAACCTGATCTTGAAAAGCAGTTTGAATTAACAAAAGAATCCTTCAATCTGAAGTTCTAGTCATGGAATTCCTCTGTACTTCAAGTTGCCACGTTATTAAACACACACATATTAACATTAGCATATCTACAATCAAACGTGAACAACTGACACAATGAGTAAAAGAATGAAGAGAAAATTATTAGCATTCTATGTATAAATAGCTAAGGACAAGGGCTGTTAAGTGTGAAATTAACATGTAAACAGTTTGGGAAACACCCCAACCACCTCCCCCATTCTCCCCCTCCCCCTTTCCCTTTCCCTCGTAAAACACACATGCACACACACTCTCCTGCCTCATTCAAACCCCAACATTTTCTTGACAAATATACATAAAGCCTTACACAAAGCTTTTGTTGTTCTGGTAATGGGCAAGCTCCTAATGGAGATATATTTCCAGGATTATATCAGCATTCAATTGCAAATTCTGAGTTTTAATACTCTGGTCCTTGTCTATGAATAAGAGCATCCTTTCAATGCTTCCAACACCTGGTGCTGTGGGTTTGAGATGTGTGGGGGCTCAGTACAAACCCGTTTGCTTTGCCAGAAAAGCTTTTTCCCACACTTCTTTTCAGCCCAAAAAGAAAAAAAAACTCATTCAGTACAGAAAAAGCATCTTACAAAGTCAAAAAAGGACAACAGGAAAATAACCTCCTTATCATTCAGGTTAAGTTTACAATTTCAGAAGTGTAATTTAAACGAGAGAGAAAGAGAGAGGGGGACTGGCAAAATACTACTGAGGGGCCTTGCTTTGGCCATATGTGAAGACCCTTTTGTGTATATATTGCACTAGCCATGTAAGTTATTTGCACTAGCCTCTGTAAGTATTCACTATACAAATTAGACCAAGTTTCTGATTGTTTTACTTTAGAACAATATTTTTTGGACACACAGTAATATCATATGTCTTGTTTTACAAATGTTTGAGTTTGACAAGAATATCACAAAAATCTAATTAAACACAACGTACATAGCTACCACTAAATTATAAATAATGTATAAATGTTCAACAATAATAAGTCTTATGTTCCATATGCCATAATGTTTTTTTTTTTTTTTTTATTCTTGAGTCAAAAACAAAACAATTATTAATAATAAAATATGTATTGATTATTAAAAGCAGGTACTTTTGAGTCTTACAATTTATAATAAATAGGTAGATTGATCAAGTGTATAAAAAAGTTCTTGATTCTGGAAAGACGCCTTTTTAATATCATTATTTTTATAATAACGGTTAGCTAGCTTGCTGCTGTCTGTGAGTTACCATAACAACCAAGAACATCAGCTGCTGAAGAGGAGAGGACGCACCTGACATTTCTCTCTGCTTTTCATCAGTAATACCAAAAACAAGTTCAATAGCTGCCTCAGTTTGGTTAAGTAACATTATTTACAGACTACTTTAAGTAATAATTTAATTAAAAAAAGTAATTATTTTGATAATATTTATACCTCTGTAACTATGCTATCTTTCCTTAATTATCTGAAATGGCTGCTAGCAAATGTTTGGTTGGCATAGCTTGTTTGATAACCATTGGCATGCCTATATGGTTTAAAACAGAAATGTTTACAAACAAAATCTAAAAAAAAAACTGCATTTGCATAATTTTGAGTATGCATCCATAATTTACAATTTAGCCTATTGGACAAATTAGGACAAACTGTCCATCCTGAAAATGTCAAACAACAGACCTCACTTCAGAACATAAAACAGTCTCATAGAGGGAGCTCTAGCCTGGGAAAGCTCTACCGTGTCCCGTCCAGAAGCCAGATGTGCAGGTACTATTGTTCATCCCCTAAGAAAGAAGGTCCTTTTTCACAGAAATCTTTCAAGGAGGGGTTGTCGAGAGGAACGTGATGTTGGCGAACGAGGTATGAGTGGGTTTCAGGGGAGAAAATATTGGACGAGTTACAAGAAGCGACAAGATGTAAGCCACCATGTTATCCACTATGTTATCCAGCCTGTTGCATGCAGCACCCCAGCCCATCATGGAGGCATCTGTGTTGACCAATACATGCCTCCCAAGGGCACTCCTGCTGATAGAAATGCAGGGTCTGACCCTGTACTGAAAAGACGGCGACACTCTGGGGTAAAGTCAACAAGCGTGCCCTGATGCCATGCTTATCTTGGGATCCAGGCCGAGCAACATGACTGCGGCTGTGGCTGCCATATTGCCCCAGTAGCATTAGAGGGAATTAACTGAGGCAAGTCAGCACAGCAATGTGTGTGCTTGTTAGTGAGGCATGCCATCATACTTGCAGAATTCAAACTTCCAGGAAGACTTGACAGTGGCCTGAGGAGTGGGCTGCACCTGTCTTACGCAGCTATCTCGACTTCCCTGTTGAGGGGTTACTTTTCTTCATGTTTCCTGGCATGGAGCGGGCGTAGGAGCAGCTGGGGGTGGCTCTCGACAGTGTCACTGAAGAGGCAAGCCTGGGAGATGGGTGTGTCAAGAAAGAGAACTTTGTCTGCATCAGTCTTTTGTGCAAGGCTCAGCCAGGGATGGCACTCCTGAACCACCATGGTGGACATCTCCTTACCAAGAGACTATGGCCTTTGTGGCTCTTAGAGCAAAGTCAGTTGCCGTGCGCAGTTCCTGCATCAACCTCATGCAGCTTTTTCAGTGCCTTGGCTTGGTGGACCTGCAGGATAGCAATGGCATATGGAGCGGAGGAGGCCTGGCCCACAGCACCATTAAATTTTGCAAAGAGAGCTGATGATAGCTTACAGGCCTTGGATGGGAGTCAAAAGAGACACTGGTTCCTCAGCAAGAAGGATCTGTGCCATCTCTTGAAAGCTCCACAGGACAATGCTGGGAGTGGCAGAACCCCTGTTGACGGACCTTAGCTAGAACTCCTGGGAGCAGAAGTATCAGAGGAAATGCGTAAAGACACAGTCTGGGCCATGTATTGGCCACCATGTCCAGAGGGAGCTGGAGGAGTCAGAGCAGAGGTGTCGTAGTTGGGTGAAAAGTGGGACTAAATTACCAGGGCCCCAAGTGGGGGGGGGCCCTGAGGAGTGAAATTTTATTTTCCTTTAAATATAATTTTAAGATCACAATAACTGTTGTTAACTAATGTAAATGCTAATATTTTGGTAAATGCATCAGTTGACTGATGTATTAAATGTTGTCTTAGGAAGTTGTGAAGCTCAAGCTCACGGGGGCCCATGGCCACTGCTTGTGCATAGGGCCCAGAATTTGGTGCTACGCCCCTGAGTCAGAGAGTAGTAAAAGGGGACATTTTTCTTTCTCCTGCGAGGCAAAGAGGTCCACCTCTGCTACATTAAATCCCTCCCAAATTTGACTGACCACTTCTGAGTGGAGTTTTCATTCCAATGTGTCACAGTTTTTCTGGACAGCAAGTCTGCTCCCATATTCATATACCCCTGAATGCAAATCGCCCTTAGGGACAGGAACTTGTCCTGTGCCAAAAGCAGAACCAGCTGCGTAAGCTTGTTCAAGCACTGGCACTGGAATGAGTGAGCGCATTCTGCACTGGCAAATTATGTAAGAGACTACCGTAGTGTTTTCCACCCTCACTAGGACATGGTAACCTCTAAACTGCTGGAGGAAGTATTTCAGGGCTGAAAATAGGGTCATCATTTCGATGTAATTGATGTGCAATGCGAGAAAATGACCTTTCCAGATCCCTTGGTCTGGACAGCCATCTAAGGCCGCACACCAACCCGTTAGCATCTTGCGAAGACAACACAAACCTAGAGTGGGACCCAAATTCAAAAACTGGGCTCTAAACCACATAGAAAGGTTACAAAGCCCCTGGTGCGTAACCCTTATTCGTCTCTGTGGATTAGCCCTTGGATGAAATCCCCTGGCTCTGAGGCACAAATGAAATGGCCTCATGTGCAGGAGGCCCAAGGGTATCACCATGGATTCAGCTACCTAGAACTCTCTGCAAGTAATGAACAGTGACTTTTTGGCCTAGCTTCATTTTCTTTAGGGTGTTGAGAATGGATTCCAGTATCTTCCAGTATTGTGCCAATATTTCTATATGCATCCTTCAGATCGATTATCACAAACCAATCTTCTGGTTGGATTTGAGAAAAAAATCATCTTGACTGTCAACATTTTAAACTTGTATTTTCTGATATAGCGGTTCAACCCACAAAGATCTAGAATTGAACCTCCCTCCGTCTTTCTTGGGAATCAAGAAATACAGATTGTAATAGCCTGAATCTCTGTCTGGCTGGTAAGCGTGTTCTATGACCCCTTTTTCCAGCAAAGTTTGCGATTCTTGTGTCAACAGATGCACTCCTTCCGTTTGCATTGAAGTGGAGACCATGCCATTGAAACGTGGAGGGTGATGTGCAAACTGAATCTTGTAGCCTCTCTCTACAGTCCTTTGCGCCCAAGGAGATATACTTGGCTATAGCTTCCACGCTGCCAGTTTCTGTGGCATCAGATCTGTTCTTTCCTTCCATCAAGGAGGCCAGGACTGGCACCGGTCTGCTTTCACACATAAATGTATACATGCATATTTCGCATGTCTCTTTTTTTTGGCAAGAAATTGTTTTTCCTAATGAAAAATAAATTTACTTAAATGTATTTAAATTACATTTATTTCATGCTTAGGATACTACAAATATAGTTTCATATTTATGTACTTAAAATTCCATGAAATTGTACTTTTAGTAAACTAAACTGGTATACTTCAAGTCTGCTAAATTGGAACAACCAATTCTGTGCTTAATGCACTTTAATTGTGCAGAAGTAGTGCTGAAGTTTTTACTGCTAAGTCATGGGACACGGGAGACAGAATGGAATTAAACACAAGTTCTTGAAACAGAAGAGCAAGGTAAGGCTCAACATAAATCGAATGTAGCTCAGCCTTTGGGAAAGCAATCTCCAGATCACTGATTCAATTTCACCTCTTGCACTCATACATTACTTTAGGCAGACACACAAAGGGAAGGAATACTCATCCGGCTGACGATCTCCTGATCGCTGCAGTGCAACTCGGCACTATGGAAACAGGTAAGTAAACAAGGCAAGTATACAAGCTAATGGTACTAGATGAGTATCTCACGTGAGGTTGGCGATCTCCGGATCACTAGTCCTTCCTCAGGTGCTTGCAGGCAGGTACTGTAGGTATTTGCGTAAGGCTACAAAGTGTGACTGAATGGGCTTTGCTTACTCCATGTAGGATCCGCAGTGCAGGGAAGGTTGGCAGACTAGGCAGGGCAGAAACTCTGTGAACTAAGGGAATGTTCAGATCCAGAAGGTAAGAATACAGAGGTATTAGCAGGGTCTCCTACGAGGAGCTTTTATCCAGTGTGCTTGATGATCTCCAGGTGAGCCCAATCACCAATTAGGTGATTGAGTGACTGTGACTGCTCTGAGATCAGCGCACAACGACAGAGACCGCGTGACAGAAGTTCAATTAAAGACATACTTAGTATATTTGATTGTGCAAAAGTGGAACTATTACAAGTATACTTTAGGGAAACTTTAAAAATTTTGCATTTAAAGGACAATATTACACAATCCTTTTTAGAAGTGTCATAAACATTATAGCCTATTATGTACATTCTGAACAATAGTAATATATTTCTGCTGCCATGTCCAAACTGAACTTTTATTTTAACGGCTTTCCATGAATACCTTTACAGTTCTGTGTGTACATGATATAAGGATAGATTTACTCAAATTAAATGGTCAAATGCTCTTGAAGTAACCCTCTGAGCAGTTTTGGAGATGTTATTCATGTAGCCAACTGTATTGATGTCCTCATTTAGTGAGACGCAAGACATTAATATTACCAGAAACGTCATGCACAGGTCAGTATGCTAGTAAACAAAACACAGAGATACGCAGAATTCATCTTTTTGCGGTTAAATATTAACAAATACTATTGAAAGCAGAAGTGTGCTCACTGTGCATATGGAGCGGTATGTGTGTGTGTGGTGGAACTGTGCTGTGCGCGATACAGAAAGCTCAACTTAATATAGAGACAGAAATGAAGTTCAGTCCTGTAAATGATGTAAGTAACATATGGCTATTTTACACACTTCTGGTCAAACACACTAGCTAGTGCTGCAGTCTTATTGCTACACTGAAGCTGATGAAATTAAGCCCTTTAGGTATCAAAATAGGCTAACTACAAAAGTATCAAACTCGATACCCAGTCCTACATATGACAGCTTAAAATCTTATCCAATCTCATGAAGATAAGCTCAAATATTTTTAAATAAAATAAAATAATTATTTATTTCAATAAAATAGCAATTTTAAAGAATTATAAATGTGATTTTGGAGTTTGGCAACGAGCATATTGCAACCATACTTGGGATGGGGGTGTTTACCAGGAGTGTTGGAGTTTTATTGTGCATTTTTGTATGTGCTTTTCTCTCATGCAGTCTCCGGGAATGGAAAACTGGCTCACAGACATAAGAATAAATCTGTAGAAAGTCTGAAATGTCTGCTATTAAAAAACTAATTCAAATTTATAAAATAAAAGAAAAGAAAAATAAATGAATACAAATTGAATTAAGAAATTGTATAAAGGTGCATTTCTCTATTAAAGGCATGTTCATTACTGTGGGGAGAGAGAGTCGGTGCCAGAGTTTGCAGGTGACTCTGCCTGAGAAAGCACTATAGTTTAGTAACAAGTACTTAAAGCAAGGAACCGATCCATGTTTAAAATAAAATGATTTGACAATTATGAAGTGCATGACTGCAAATCATCATGCATTGCATTACATACGTTATGCATGTCAGATGTTTTAGTTTTCTTTTTCTTAATGTGTGGGGGTGCTAATGTGTTATGCCATGGGGGTGCTAATCCCTCCCTAACGCCACACATGGTTGTCAAATATTTGTTGTTAAAAGGCACTGTTGATCGGGTAATGTTTTATATACTTTATTTTATATACATATTAATATATGCTTTAATGATCAATGTAGTGATATGTGGACCTGCAAAACAAGTGAGCACACACACACACACACATCACTGTTTACATTAATCTCTCATTTCATGCAGCAAGAAACTGAAAATTTCTGAGCTGGAGAGTGTGTTAGCCATTAATCACTGGCTCTAACGCTCTCGGGGTCGAGAGCATTCAGCCTAAAGCCGATTATTGCTCATAAATAAGTACAACCGCCATGTGCACTCCAGAAGACTATTAGCATATGATGGTCAATCGACAAAGTAGCTTTCATATTACATTGGAGTAACCCCCCTAACATTGCATGTTAATGCCTGCAGGGATGTTTAGCATAGATCTATTTCCAATAGACTACACACAAGTGACTAGATTTTGGCAAACACACAAAAGCAAGGCACCAATGACTCCAGTTAGACAGATATGGGTGCATTTGTGTATGGAGCTAACAGTTGGATGGGGTCAAAAGGGAGCTACCTGTGAGCTCTTGCTTTACTATTGGACTGTTTAGACACGCTGTGTGAGATTTCAATTTACAGACACCCTTCTGCTGCTCACTTCACTGTGCACGCACCACAATTAGCAGCAAACCATTGCAGTCTAAGTCCCTCTAAGCCAGCCGAGCCCATCTAACTCTCCTTGCCCTAGTGAGGCATGGTCACTTCTGTCAGAACGGTCACTGGCCACTGAGCATACTTTATCCTATATTAGAGAACTTTTGGTTATGATTGTTCACACTTGTTCATGCAGTGCATAAATGGAACATGGAATAAACACCTTTCACACTTTGCGCTATTCTTATACGGATCAGTTCAGCAGCATGTCCTCCAATTAAATTACTTCCCATATGACTACCATTAGTACCAACCTAGAAAACATCACGTCAACACACGTGCACACACACACACTGAGTAGATATTTGTCTTTAATTTCTGAGTTGTTGGGCCAAACAAATGGATGGTGCTCAGAACAAGGTGGATGTAAGGTGTAATTTACATTGGGAGGGTGCAGAGGGATCCCACCTAACGCAAATTAAAACTTCACACACATAACCTCTAACTGTCTGTGATTTTATACCACCAATTAAGGCTCTCTTGACAGTTGTGTGAACAGTTTCATTAGAGGAGATAATAATGCAAAGTGAAATGATAAGCAATCATTATTATAAATCTGCAGACATTACAAGCCATGTTAATGAGGTGTAAATGATCTCATTATTTTTTGAAAGAGTAGGGATTAGATGAAAGGAGAATGGACATGATTCTGTCATGTTCAGAAAACTCAATGCTAATTAGGAACCAATCTTCTACAGCCAATGAGGCACAAAGCTTTAGTAAACACTTTCCATGTTATCGTTCTCAGAGGGGGATAATAATAATAATAATAATAATAATAATAATAAAACAAAATATAGAATATAACTTTATTGAACAATGATATGTTAATATTTCTTCTTACATTTCAAATTTCAGTTTACATTAAAAAGATGTTTTAAATTAGGTAGTAAACATTTCTTAATTTATATTGAATATATATATATATATATATATATATATATATGTATATATATATATGGCATCTCTAACCATAACAAACCATTAAAACAAGCAAATTATGTACAGTCTACATTGCTAAAAAAGTACACTTGAAAAAGTAAAAATTGTTTTAAATGACTGTATTAATTTTAAATAGTTTTAAATTAGACTTTTAATGAATCACATTATCATATTTATGTTATCACTGTCAGTTATTTGCACAAAAAAATCCCTGTAAAAAGGGCAACTTGTTTAAAAAGGCCTTAATGTCTTTATTTGTGTGGCACATCGACATGGTAGCTTTATATCATATAAAATATCTTAGGTTATATGTAACCTGGTTTCCTAAAATGGAAACAAGGTGCTGTGTCAATGCATTGACACTATGACAATACCAATGCTGCCACGCCAAGGAAAAGTGCTTGGCCACTTGGCAAGTCAGATTAATCTGTCCACAACACATGTTACCACCTCAAGCTGTTCCTCAAATGCAGCAGACAAAAAAAAAACTGCTCTGCAGAAGCACCTGTTTGCACTCAAATGCTCATGCAAGTACAGACAGCATGAGGCTTAGTTTGGATCTGTTTGAATGAAATTAAATTAAATTAAATTAAATCAATCAAATCAGTTAATCACAGTGTGAGCTTTGAGATCTAAAATAGGGTCTTCTGAATATGTAATGCAAATGTTAGACCCTCAGGAAAAGAGCCTAGTGGAACTGAAGCTCCTCAAGGGCTGACTGTGCATGTTCTTTATCCATGCATGCCACACACACACACACATTGTGTCATCCCCTGTATTGAATCATAAACATGGTGTCACACATATACTGTACTTAATTGACTGACACTTGTCTAATTCACAAACACACAGACAGAGCTTCAAAATGTTTAATCAAATAATTTGCTCTTAAGAAGAAGAAAAAAAGCATCTAAGCTGTATATCTTCATGGTCTTTGTGATGCGCTCTACTGTCACAATACCATGTGATCAGCCAATCAAGACTGGTGTGTGTACAGAGGTGGGTGAAAACGGGTTACATTGACTATCTACTTGAGTCATTTTTTTGGGTAACTCATACTTTTAGAGTATATTTAAAGATGGGTACTATTTGTCAAAAAGCGGACTGTACACAGGAGGTAAGTAAAAAGTGTCTTCATTTACAGTGCAGATGAGTTGAAAACGAGAACAGAAAACTTCACTGAGGTGAGCATAACAGAAATAGTTAAATTCACTTGAATGATTCTTGGTTTGTATTCACAGAGATCCAGGAGCGAAGGAGAATCCAGGAGCGGAGGAGACAAGGGGAGAGGAGCAACAGCCACACACCACACACACACTGAAGAAACACACAGGAGTCTGGGAGAAACACAAAAACTGCAGGGAGACAAGGAGAAGGTTCAGGTAAGTAAATAGGTAAGTTTTTCAAGGGCATCAGTCTTGCTAGAATGAGGTGACTTCCATCCATAGACGAGCTCGGACAAGGAGTGCCGTGTGATGTATGCTTTTGAGTGCGTGCTGATGAGTTCTTGATTTGTGACAGGTGGTGGTGACATGTGATGCGAAGTAGCGGACAGCACTGTACAGCAGTTGTTTTGTTTGCTCTCAATTTTGACAGCCCTATTAAAGATTAATATCAGTTTGTACATGCGCCAGATAGCTTTTCTTCAAAGAAGACGTAATGTAAGTAAATAAACGGCAGATGGAAATGACGAAGATCAAATTGGAAAGTAAGGTTTTCAGTCATTTCAGCGTGGATGTGGTTTATCCAGATTAGTGTAGACGTAGCATGTGAATAAAAGCAAACATTCCATATAAACACCCAGTTAAGATGATTAGGAGCAGTGTTGGGAAAAGTTTGCTTTTGCTTTGTAAAGTAATACATTACAATATTGCATTACTCCCTAAAATAGTAACTAATTACATTCCTTACTTTTAATTGAAAGTAATGAATTTCGCTACTTTTGGCTTAGTTTCCTTTTACTTTTTAAATATGGGCAGTTAAATTTTTTTTTTTATAATTTTATTTTCTATTTATATCAAGTCTGGGGAATGTCTGGGAAGCATGCCGAGCAGTAAAATAATAACTTATTGATTACTAGTTTGAATCAGTACAGTATAACACAAACAATATCTTAAAGGTGACATATCATGTAAATCTGACTTTTCCAGGTTTTAAGTGCTAAAATCAGGTCCACAGTGCATCTACCTACCAACAAGTGCATCTGATCTCGTTCCCCTATAATATTACCACCTCTTTTTGATTTCACAAGTGACAACTGTGTACCAGTACATATGTCATGGGAGAGTTTGAGCAAAACATGCTAACAGAGCCTCAGAGGAGACAAGAGAGCAGTGCATTTATTGATTTTTTAACAGTAACTTATTATATTTGCTGCCACACATATCTGATCCTGTATAAATTTGCAAT
The DNA here is from genome assembly GCA_034779775.1 of Enteromius afrohamiltoni. NCBI lineage: Eukaryota > Metazoa > Chordata > Actinopteri > Cypriniformes > Cyprinidae > Enteromius > Enteromius afrohamiltoni. The sequence continues at coordinate 3,914 of JAUYWG010000392.1, read as the reverse complement.
TTATTTCCCACCTGTTAACTGTCAAATACTTAATTAATTGACTGTTTTTATAACTTAAGTGTTATTACAGTTTTTCTCGACTGCTAAAACACTATAACCAAGCTTTTAAACTAAAATTTCAAAACCATAACGCTATTTTTCTAAAAGCACACTCATTTCCCTGAACTATAAACACTATTCCCTGCTTTAACACATGAGTCAAATTTGGTAAACTATTAGTGCCAAACTCTACACACAAATCCCTACATTTTTCATTGCTTACACCTTGTGGTCATTTAGAAAACACTAGCATTCAATAATGTTAACTCATTTCTGCTCAGCTTGAGCTTAGTTAGCGCACAATTAACCAGGTGGAAACACTAGGAGTCAAAATTTATTACACACCAATCAGAACCTTCAATGGAGATAAAAGGGCCAAGGTCAATTTACAGTTATTCTCAGGGGCTTTGGTCCATTTCTCAGATCAGAAATGAAATTCTCAGAACTACTTGTTCAACCTCCACATCATCTAGTCTCTTGTGTAGATCATAAAACAACTTCAACAAGAGGCTGCAAGCTAACGCGCCCTCCCATGAATTCTTCTCCCAGACACCTTTGATCAAGATCTCTACCGCCCTCAAAACAACCTCAAACCTCACTCGCTTCATCATACACCTCAGCCAGATTTTCAGCTATCACAGCAGGAAATTTACTATCCCCACCCTCCATCAAACCCTAGCCGCTGCAGGAATCACCTTTTCCCGGTGCTCTACAAAAACGGGATTGTTGTCACCTACCCAACATCGCTGCTCCACCAAACAGTTCTCTGGAAAAAAGAAACGACTCGCAAAATAAAAACCGTGTTTCTCAATTCATCCATACATCCGCCTCCATTTATCTCCCCCCCGGCCATAGCAGTAAGCCCTCAGTCACCCACAGGTCCTCCACTCCAGCCGGCCAACAACCAGTGACCGCCAGGACCTTCTTTCATTCAGCCGTTTTCCTCATCCCAGCTCTTCTTGGACCAACACCTCTTCACCTGGCCTCCCTCACCTTCCAGCTCACCTCTTGCAGTAAACCAGATCCCCGCCCAACCTGTACCTCATGGATCCAACATCTCTCATCCTCTGCCCACAGCTCAACCAGCCATTGGACCCAGACTTCATTATTTCATGACAACTCCCCCCAACTTTTTTCCTTCCTATCCTTCTTTCCCACCTTTTCCCCCCCGCTAGCGCCACCATTAACTTACCCTATCCATTCGGCACCTCCTCTATATCCCCCCAGCTCCTCCCTCTCACACCTGCCTTACACTCTCTCTTCTGCCAACCGCCTCCCTATGCCCCCCAACGCCCTCGCCCTGGAACCCACACCAGTCTCAGCTTCCCTCAGAGCCCAGATCCTCACCGGTGCAAATACAAATCTCTTCTCTCTCCTTTCTTCTGTTTCCCCACCCTCTGCAGATCACCAAGTGGATTGAGGCGAATTCACCCTCACATTAAAACAAACTAACAATAACCCACCCCGCATCCTCTCATTATCAGAGTTTACAATAGCCTTCATTTGATTCACAGAAGTCATTTGCTCCGTTTTTCACTATAGGAGGCGGAAGCTTAGTGACAACCTCTCTATTATCGCTAAACTCACGTTGTCCTATGGTGGCTCCCATTTCTATACCTATCATAAGCTCTTTTCTGCCAAAGCTTCCGTCTGCATTTCACAATGGAACCAATGTATCTACTGGGGAGCTCTCGATCTCCATAACTGGGTCTTCACAGGATGCTGCAATATCACTAGTTTGGTCTGCAGATCCGTTTCCCATTCCTCCACGACCTGGATTAACCCTCACATTCTTCCTCAGCCAGAACTTTCCCCTCCCAAATGCACCAGTTAAGGTTCCCCTCTCTCTCAGCAAACGCTGTTCATCCACCCCAATTTCTGGCATCTCTTTTGCATTCGATGACTTTATTATCATCTCTCCTCCTAATGCTATCCCAGACATTGACCTTCAGAAAGTCCTGAGAGTCCTTTCTGACCTAGGACTTCCAATATCTGAAGAAAAGACTTTGGGATCCAGCCCTCTCATCAAATTCCTCAGCATCAATATCGACTTTCAGAAATTCCTGGCAAGAGAGAAATCTCATTTCCAACCCCCAATGTTCCAAACGTGAACTACTATCTGTCCTGGGGTACCTCAATTTTGGATTTATTAACAATGAAATTAACATGAGAATGTGCGTTGGTCTGCACCAGCTCCATGTCTGGCGTATGTCTATTTCTTGTGTATGTTTGTTTTATGTCCGTTGGCAACTCCTAGAGACAATTGTTTTAAATTACACACTACAAAGTAACACATGTGAAAAACATTGCTATTAATTTAGAATTGATAAAATGGGTTAATTGACACAATATTTATATACTGTAACGAGCGTCCCGATCACTGATCAGCGTTGCCCTGGCTACCAACCAGGGAGCACCTGCAAACCTCATCAGCGGCTCATCAGCCTCAGCTGCAAGCCCTTAGCCCACGGCCAGATAAGCCGTGTGAGGCGCCCCACACACACTGAGCTTCATTTGAACTCCGCAGGCCGAACTAACGACTCTCTCTTCTCTTCCCAGAAACCAGCTTCTAACGCGGAACAATCTGCATCTTAGAAGGACACACGTCTGTACTGAACTGCTCAACAGACGGCTCTTAAAGGGGACAGAACACAGCACACTCGTCATGTTCACTGGGGAGAGCTTAAAGGGTCCGTTCGGCACCATTCAGAGACTGCTTTATCAAGTGAAATTTCTGTTTAAGAAATCCACCCTCCGGGTTATTTCGTTATTCCTTACTCTGTTGTACTGTGTTCCTTTGCCCTCCATGACAGGTGGTGGAAAATGCGGGCATTTTAGGACACAGGCAACAGGTTTTTTTGGACATTTTTGATAATTTTATTTTTATTTTTATTTTTTCCCTGTGTTTCCCCTGTCTGCACCTGCCACCTTCCAGTGCCTAATGAATGCGCTCTTCCGACTTCACCAGCAGTACGCCGTGGCTTACCTGGATGATGTGGTCATTCACTCAGAGACCTGGGAGGACCATCTTGAGAGGCTCCGGAGGGAGCTAATCCTAGGAAGTGCCACCTCGCACAATATGACGCCAAGTACCTGGGTTACCAAGTGGGACGGGGACTCATCAAGCTGCAAGAGAAGAAAGTGTAGGCCGTCCGGCAGGCTCCACAGCCCCGTTCAAACACCCAGGTACGTGCTTTCCTGGGGTTAGCTGGTTACTACCACCATTTCATCCCTAACTTCTCCACTATAGCCACCCCTCTGACAGACCTGACGAGGAAGGGGTAGCCCGAGAACATGCAGTGGAACACCGACGCCGAGGAGGCTTTCCAGGCCATCAGCTGCTCAACAGACGGCTCTTAAAGGGGACAGAACACAACGCGCTGGTCAAGTTCACTGGGGAGAGCTCAAAGGGGCCGTTTGGCGCCATTCAAAGACTGCTTTATCAAGTGATATTTCTGTTTAATAAATCCACCCTCCGGGTTATTTTGTCATACCTTACTCTGTCGTCCTGTGCTCCTTTGCCCTCCGTGACAATACCATAATAATAATCACTGAAAATCAGGTGTCCCCAACTAAGCAAGCCAGAGGCGACAGCAGCAAGGAATAGAGAATAGGGGGAAAAAACCTTGGGAGAACCAGTCTTAGTTGGGTCCAGTTCTCCTCTGGCTGGACGCCCAGCACCTAATTTCCAGTTCAATTTTAAACACGTTGGATTGTGTAAGGACTTAGTGTGTGTGTGTGGATCTGGATCCGGCAATCTGTCCACGGAGCTCATCTAGGTGTTCTGATGAAGATCATCTCTTTGTGTTGGTACACCGTCTGATCTGGATACGGACTGAGGAACAGAATAAGAGAGAGACAGACTAATATTAGCG
>JAUYWG010000391.1:0-16064 GCA_034779775.1 Enteromius afrohamiltoni | reverse complement strand
CCATTGTGGTGGTGTATAGAGCCAAAAATGTTAGAATTGTGTCGATGTCCCAATATTTATGGACCTGACTGTACATCTCAAGAGCAGATATTTGTCTTACATTACAAACACCTTTGCCATAATGTTTTATTTCGGATATATTATATACATATTATTCAAAACCTAAAGCTCTTCTTTCATGAGCTGCTATGTACAAAGCTGAAGGTAATTGGTATAGATATTCACAGAAAACTGTAGTAAACAGTAAACATGAAAACAATATTGAAAATAATTTATTTTTACTGTAAGCATTTGTAGTAGTAAATAATAACATATATAATTTACTCACCCTCAAGTATTTATTTTTTTTGTACTGTTGAACACAAAAGTAAGATATTTTGAATAAAGTTTGTAACCAGGCTGTTTTGGGTTACCACTGACTTTTTTTTTCCTGCTATGGAAACTATGAATAATGGGAATTATGAATTAGTCTGGCATTTTGGTTGGTTGTGTTTGAAAAACAAAATCGAGATACTCGGGTTACATAGAGAATTATGTTTTTTTTTTTTTTTACTTTATTTATTTGTTTGTTTGTTTGTTTCAAAGAGTGTTTTATGAAATTGAAAACTGAGTAAAAGGCCAAGAATTACAATATGGTTTTGCAGATTTGGTGTGGGTTCTGTTGTGTAAGTGTCAGGTTTCATAAACTTGTGTAACAAGTAAAGATTTTGTGTGTAAGCAGTAATTTATTTGTATGTTGAATGTTGAATTTTACGGTAAAATCATACCCTCCATATTCCCACTTACTCAGTAATTAACCAATAGGATTAGCATGTTTGGAGCAGCAATTTCAGCCGCGTTTGACTCCACAGGAGCAGATGGCAGGCGAGTTGTGACATGCAACAGGAGCGTTGACCACCGTGCTCGCAGTGGGGCAGCCTAGGGGGGAAACGGGGAGGGTACTGATCCCAGAAGGATAAACGTGCTGGAGAAAAGTCTGACTGCTCTGGGCAGTGCCTACCTGCTTCCCTGGTTCCCGCGCTGGCGACACAATGCTCTAGATCTGCACCTGAGGAAACAAAGATAAGGTTAGATAGGGATCTCAGAGTAATGGGTCCAGAGGTGTGGAAAATTGCTCTTTCTGTGAAAATGTGGGTACCTGAGTGCACACAAAGCTCCCGGCCCTCCTCCGGGAGTGGGGACTGAGATCTTGTCGTCCCCTGAAGATCAACCTTCATCACGCCAAGTTGCCCGTATCAGGGACGTTGCGCAGATCTGTAGGTGTTCTTGGCTGTTTTCTGAGCTGAGTTTCCGGGCCAGGATGTGAGACAATGCCTTGGTCTGCCTCTGGACTCTTCTGGATCTCAGGGTAATGGGCCCAGAGATGTGGAAAATTGCTCTTTCTGTGAAAATATGGGTACCTGAGTGCACAGAAGCTCCCGGCCCTCCTCTGGGATTGGGGACTGAGATGTTGTCATCCCCCGAAGAGCAACCTTCATCACGCCGGGTCGCCCGTGTCAGGGATGCTTCACAGATCTGCAGGTGTTCTTGGCTGTTTCCTGAGCTGAGTTTCCGGGCCAGGATGTGAGACATCGCCTTGGTCTGCCTCTGGACTCCTTGCTGACAGTCCGCCTCTGAACTCCTTGCTGACAGTCCGGCATCCGCCACGGATTGGGCAGCGACCACAGTGGGGCGTTGTCATGGCATGAGTTCCACCTCACTAGCCAACTCTCCCTCTGATGCTGCGGAAGACATCTCCTTTTCTCAGGGTGCATGCAAGGGGAGGACCTTAAAGTTTGCAATGAACACATAAACCATCCACAAAAGCCGCCTCAGCGTGTTCTCGGCCCAGACATGTGAGGCAGTAATCGTGTTCATCCAAAGAGGTGAGGAAACTTCCACACCCAGAAGCACATGGTCAGATCAACATTCCAGAGAACATGTTTCCAACCGTGAGAAATTGCTCTTTTGTCTCCTGGATTGCCCAATGAGGACCTCTCATGGCACGTCCGTGCACTCAGTAGGTCTATGCTTGTTGGAATGCAAAGAGCTGGTCCAGCCAGACTTTAAAAATGCCACCAGCCAACAGGATCCACTGACAGCCACCCAGTGAACGATGTCAGACGAGAGAGAGCATGAACTTGCAGGAACTCTTTTTAGAATCTCTTCACCAACACTCTGAGAAATCTCCAGCTCATTAGCAGCGAGGCTTCAAAGTGAAAGTCTGCAGGTGCACTGCATCCGTGCCCTCTTATACTCATGTAGTGATGAGGTGCACCTGGATGCAATCTGTGTACGCCAATGTTCATTTGCCTTTTCTTAAAGCTCAAAGGCGATTGGTCTCTCATGGGAGTTCCCCTATGTAACATCGGCGTGACTCAACTGAAGGGGAACAAGAAAACATCAACAAAAATCAGACAAAGTGGGGTAGAGGAGGACACTTTCTAAACACCTTATTTATTATGTACTTACAGTACATTTAAATTAATAATTTGGTACAATGCACGTATTGTATACAAAATATTTCTGTACTTGCATTTATAATTACACTGTGGACCTATCCCTTACACCTTAACCTACCCTTAAACCTATCCACAAACCTATCCCTCAAAAGGGAATGCAATATGAACACAATAAGCACATTGTACTTATTTTTTTATGCAAGTACATAGTAGTTAAGGCCACCTAATGGTACCGTGGAAAATAATTGTGTTTCTAATCTTCTTAGTATGGCAAGTATTGAACAACAAATTTGTGGTGAAGTCTAACAGAAAACTGAAACTTTATGGCTTTAGGAGAGAACACTGGAAATGTAGGCAAGAAATTAGGAAAGCCACACTTGCTTTACTGATTATAAGAAATGCAATGGGGGAAGTTTCTGAAATCCGAGCATATGACAAAGACAACGATGACAATCTGTTCCAGGGTTCTTGAAAAGGTGACATAATATAGGCATTACAGGGTGGTCTCCATGCAGACAATGTGGGCCCCAGATGCCTTTTTGAAAAATTAGGATTTATGCATTTATGCAGAGGTCCGATAGCCAGTCAAAAAAGCATTGGTTGCACTGTTTAAGGGCCGACACCAAGCAGGGAAAGAGGGAATGACAAGACTTGAAGAAATGAGGCAGAAAAGTTTACATCACCCTCCAGAAGGAGTTGCTGCCTGAGGCCATGAACTCACTGTATACTGCAAAAAAGCTTCTAAGTATCATGGATAATCCGTCTCACCCCATGCACGCCTCCATGATGAGCCATCGGAACACACGCAGCAAAAGACTCATTGCCTCTAAATGCATAACTGCTGTAAGTCATTTTGGTATAAAAGCATCTGGTAAATGAATAAATGTAAATGTAGAACTGACCGTCACAGGAAATCCTTCCTACCTGTAGCAGTAAGACTGTATAACTCTTCACTGCCCTGTAGGTGATTGCTCAGGGTTAATATCAATATCAATACTAATGTTACTTGTCTTCAGTCAATTGTGCCATATAAAATATGTATGTCATTGATTGAATGCTTGTTTCATGCCATTATTACATGCTGCTCCGACTCTCTTTTATTCATTATTCATTGTACACTGTCACTTTTTCAGAACCACTTGCACTAATAGTTAAGCTATTGTATTACTGTATTTTATTTTTTATATTTTTATTTTTAAGAATATACTAAAGGAAATTTCACTTAATATTAACATTGCTGATATGCAAATGTTTTGGTTAATGCACTTTATCGAATTCTCTCCTCAGAAACAACAAAGAGATCACAAACACCAGCAATCAGGTACAATCCAGATAGTCCAATAGAATGGTCACACAACAAGCAGTAGTTCAATGGGCAGGCAGCTACAATCAGATACCAGATAAACAGTCCAGGGTCAAACACAGAAAGGCAGTCCAGGAAATAAACACTCAGAATTACTGACATCGGCAAGTAAGACTTTGCGAAGAGAGGAACAAAGTCTAGTCCTTATTAGGGATGTCCTGATCGCGATCGGCCGATCTGTAATGGGAGTCTCAGCGGTAGTTGCCTCGTCCTGGTCCCCCCTTCCTGGAGGAGCAGCAGGTTTGAGCAGGGATACGTGGAATGTAGGAGAGATATGATAATTAGCAGGGAGTTCAAGTCGAAAAGACACAGGTGTTATTTGCTTAACAATTATAAAAGGACGTACCTCGGATTGAGCTTTTTACAGGGAAGTCGGAGTCTGAGGTCCAGGGTGGACACCCATACCAACTGATCGACCTGGTATTGTGGTGCTGGTCTCCTCAGGTGATTGGCTTGGCGTGTGACTCTTTGGGTGGCCCATCGGAGATTTGTGTTGGAGCGTTATCCCATGTAGCTTCGCTGCGTTGTAGTCACGTGTCCACTGGAGGAAGGTTAGTGGGTTCCCCAGACCAAGGAAACAGTGGAGGTTGGAAACCCAGTTCTTGGTTAAGTCTTTCAATCTGTCCATTGGATGAAACCCGGATGTCAATCTGACATTAATGTTCAGCTGTGAATAAAAGGCCATCCAAATCGCGAGGTAAACTGGGGTCTGATACTGATACTGAAACTGGAACACCTGGTTTAGTAGTGCCTGAACAGTCTCCCATGCAGTGGTGAGTTTAGAGAGTGGGATGAAATGACAGGCTTTGGAGAAACGATCAGTTATGGTGAGGATGATAGTGTTCTGGTGTGATGGTGGTAAATCGGTCAAAAAGTCCACTGCCAGGTGTGACCAGGGACGGTCGGGTATAGGTAGTGGTTGTGGCAACCCTGCTGGATGCTGGTGCGAGAATTTGGTTTGATTGCAGGTAACACAATTCTTAATGAAGGAAATTACTTTTTGATTGACGGTGGGCCACCAGAAGCGATTGCTTATTAACTCCTTGGTTGCCTGGATTCCAGGGTGGCCTGCGCTGGGGTTCTCCTGAATCATAGAGAGCACTTGGGATCGGAGGTTGGTGGGTACGTAGGTGAGTCCTGGAGGGCATTCTGGTGGTGCGGTTTCGTACTTCTGGGCTTCGGTAATCTCAGTTAGGATATCCCACTGAACAGGAGCAATGATTATAGAGGGTGAGATGACCGTGGAGAGGGCTGTGTCTTCCCGTGTGTTGTCATGAAGTCGAGATAGAGCATCGGCTTTACAATTCTTGGTACCTGGCCTGTAATTTGTGAGCGCCCCCTCGAGTGAGTGAAGTAAGAGGGGCTGCCACCTGGCTGAAACCACGGATGAACCATCTATAGAAATTGGTGAACCCCAAGAACCGCTGCAGCTCCTTTACCATTTGAGGGCGTGGCCATTCCAGCACTGCAGATATCTTTTGATCGTCCATCATTACAGTGTCTGCGCTGATGATGTAACCCAGGAAGGAAACAGTGGAGAGGTGGAAATCACATTTAGACAGCTTGACGTACAACTGATGCTTGATTGACCTTTAAAGAACAGCTCTTAGATGTTTGATGTGATCCTGTAGGTTCTCTGAATAGATGAGGATGTCATCGATGTAAACAATAACACATTGGTTCAGCATGTCTCGGAAGATGTCATTAACTAGGGCTTGAAAAACTGATGGACTGTTAGATAATCCGAAGGGCATCACTAGATACTTGTAGTGCCCTGTGGTGGTGGAGAAGGCAGTTTTCCACTCATCTCCGGCCCGGATGCGGAGCAGGTTGTAGGCACATCTCCAGTCCAGTTTTGTGACGATCCGGGTGGCACAGGAGTTGACCTCCTGTGAGTTGGAGTCCTCGGTCATGCTCAGTGAGGAAGATGGGTCTCGATGAGGATACTTTAAACAGTTTTTTTGACAGGAATCCGACCACTGTGATATCTCTTGTTCTTTCCAGCAGATTTGGGGATCGTGAAGGGTGAGCCACGGGTGGCCGAGAATGATGGGGTGATGAGGTAAGTGTGTGACATGGAACTGGATGGTCTCAGAGTGTAGTGAACTGGTGACTAAGATGAGTTTCTCTGTGATGTGATGAATGGACGCCTAGTGGTTGTCTGTCAAGGCCTTCCACAGCCATAGGGGGTGTACATGGAAACTCCTGATCCATAAAGTTTCCTGCCACACCAGAATCAACAAAGGCTTGGGTTTCTAGGGGGACAGGGTGCGGAATTGAAGTGCATAATCTGCAGCGGATGAAGAGCCCTGCTGCAAGTTCATTAGCTCCTCCTCGGCTTCTCTGCCATCCTCCTCTGCCAACCTCCCTAAATTTCTCTTGAAAGTGGTGATATGAGAGGAGTGACATGCGTTGACCCTCCAATAGTGCAGTAGCCCATTTCAAAGCCTTTCCGGAGAGCAAAGAGCATACAAAAGAGACCTTGCTGTCATCAGTCTTAAAGCTTTGTGGTTGCCGGTTAATGTAGATGGCACATTGAAGAAGAAAGCATTTGCACATACCCGGGGAGCAGTCGTATTTGTCAGGCAGAGCCAAACGAACCAGGCTGCTTTGAGTTATAGACACCACCGGAGGAGGAGGTGGTGAAGCGGCCACCGCTGGAGGGGTGATCTGGGCGCTCAGTTGAGACATGTCTGTAGTGAGATTCTGCACAGATTGTACTAGATCCTGCTTCATGGTGGTGAGGCTGTTGAGTTGCTGATGATATGCAGTAAGCATAGATGCCTGATGGGAAACTTCTATTACCATACTCTGCGAAGCCACTAGATCCCGTAGAGGCGAAGTGTTCTGTAATGGCTCCTCTGAAACAGTCGGATCCATGAGCAAGGCTTTATTAACATAGTCAGACAGGCAGAGATCACAAACACCAGCAATCAGGTACAATCCAGATAATCCAATAGAATGGTCACACAACAAGCAGTAGTTCAATGGGCAGGCGGCTAGAATCAGATACCAGATAAACAATCCAGGGTCAAACATGGAAAGGCAGTCTAGGAAATACACGCTTGGAATTACTGACATCGGCAGATAATACTTCACGAAGAGAGGATCGAAGAAGTCTAGAAGTCTATAGAAGTATAGTCCTTATAAAGGCCAAGTAATCACTGAATAATCGCTAACACCTGAAGTGGAACTTGCCAAGTTGCGTGGGTCAAACAGTCCGGGTAGGAACTAAAACTCGGGTGAAAGTTCCCGCTGCTGCCATTCGGAGAGGGCCACAGAGGTGCGACAGAAGGAAGAGAAAAGTGACAAATGTAACAAATCGCAGGTTCGAATCCACGCTGTCACACAAAGTTTTTTTTTTTTTGTATTTGTTTTTTTATGGAATGTTTTGTTTCAAAGTTTGAATTTAAAAGTAATATATTTGATTTTAATGATTGTTTCATTTCCAAGTTTGATTTTTTTTTTAATCATCCATATTGCTAAGATTTGTCCATTGGTCCAAAAGCATTTTTATATAATAATTTCCTATGGCAGTAGGGGCAAAAAAAAAACCTTTTACTGCATTTCCACTGTATTGTAATATATTATTTAATTCAGCAGCGTGCAAAGCTACTTGACCCTAAATTCAGCTGTACTCTAAATGTCATTACATTCAATAATATATGTACACAGTCTATATAAAATACAATATATAAAAATCATAAAAACATCATTATTCATTATATTCACAGTATAATATAATAAAAAAATGACAATGGTCAATTAACAAACTTCATTTACACAACTTAGCCTTTCTAAACTCGGTCTTGAAGGACTGGTGTCCAGCAGAGTTTAACTTCAACTTGCCTCAGCGCACCTGCATGGACGTTTCTAACATATTGTTTGGAAGCGGACTGACACAGAAGTAAGATTTCACAATATTTATTAGCAGGATGAGTCTTTCAACAATGGCAAAATGAAGGTAAGTAAACTGAGGATATAATCAAACTTAGGAATCTTCCAAAACAAACTTAAATCGGCTCGCTTTCTTTCCTTGCAGATAGACTAACTTGGGGAAGACAAACAGATGACCACACACCACTTGCCAGACTAAGACGAGGAGAAGGATCACAGGAGCTGGAAGAGACACGGAGGAATCACGGAGCAGACAGGAGGGAACAGGTAAGAGCACATGTAAGTATGATTGTTCAAAGGCGTTGTATGAGTCCACTTATGATGAACGAGCTTGGACAGTGAGTGTGGCTTTTATGTAGTGCTGCTGATTAGAGACAGGTGAGGATGGCAGGTGAGGCTGGTTAGAATTCCGGGGATTGTGATCGTTGAGTGGAAGTGAGGGTGGAGCCTGGTGTGGATGTAACACATACCTAATAAGAGTTTGATATTAATATATTCAAACAAGCATCCATGGGTCAGAGCACCCTTTTAGATAAATGTAATTTTTTCCCCCCAACATCATTTGTAATGTTCTCTGTCTCAACTTCTCTTATGTTTACCACAATGTTTTATATATATAGACATAACTAAGACAGGTAAACCTGACTCATACTGGCATGACATCATGTTGAAGTATGCCCAGGGAACGTACCACTTCACTACAGGCAAGAAACCAGGGCAAAGAAGTGGAGGGATACCTTGGAAAAAATTAATAACTGCCCATCACACAGATAGACCTGTGTTAACGATATATTTGGCAAAAAAATTCCCTGCAAATGCGGGTTTCACAAGGTATGTAATGTGTCACATCGTCATGTGTCTGTGTTTATGTTGATCTGTTTCATGTGCTTTTCTGTTTTGTTTTCATTCTGTTTCTCCATGTGCTCTGATAATTTTTTACCCCGCCCTGCTCATTAGTGTTTGATCCTCTGCCAGGTGTTCTGTGTTTTGTCCTTCATTAGTCTCTGTATAAATCCATGCCCCATGTCTTGTATCTCGGTCGATGAAGTTGCATGTACGTTTGTGGTTCGTGTTTGTCTTGCTTTGTTTCAGTTTTTTCTTGTTTATTATTAAATGTTCATCATTTAAGTGATTTCCTGCCTCCCGTGTTTCCGTGCCACTGGAAAAGCTTTCGACCCGCTTCACCACAGCGACAGTCCGTGACAGAACGACTGACCCCAGTAAAGATGGCGTTCACACCTGCGAACGCGTTCATCTTTGCAGACTTCGGTCTGCATTTGCGGCCCCGTGCGCCGACACCAACCAAGCACAAGATGGCCGTCACCTCCAGAAAGTCGGGAGGCTGTCCTCAGCTGCCCGACTCTCACCTTGCTATTAGGCGGGGTCCACTTCCAAAACCTGCTCAATATTGGGTTAGATCGGTGCCAAAACCCCAACCAAAGTTTCCGCTCCCATGGGCCCACGACCCGGGTTTTGCTGTGGATCAGTGGGTTGATATGTCGGTCCTGCTCCCTGCTGACCCAATTCTGCTGATTTCTAAGTCGGTTCCGGTCTCACTGCCTGATGCACCGTGCGAGATCCTCATATCTTCCAGTCCGCCTCTATCGGATCCCAGCCCTGAGTTACCGTGGCCTGAGCCACCAGAACCGGTCAATGACTTTGACTTTTTATGGCCCGAGCCACCAGATCCGGTCAATGACTTTGACTTTTCATGGCCCGAGCCACTAGATCCAGTCAATGACTTTGACTTTTTATGGCACAAGCCACCAGAACCGGTCAATGACTTTGACTTTTCATGGTCCGAGTCACCAGAATCGGTTAATGACATTGACGTTCCATGGCCCAATCCACCGGAGCCATTTAATGATCCGGATCGACCGTGGCCCCAGTCGCCCGAGCCCATATGTGACACTAACGTCCCGGAGGACCCGCCAGTGGCTGCACAAACCCCAGAGAGGTGGTCTACGGACGTAGATTCTCCAGGGGTCGTGCTGGTAGCTACACAACCTCCAGATCTGTCCATTAAGGCCGCTCAGGAGCTCTCACCAGACCCGGAACTGGCCACAGAGACTTTTGAACTTTCATCTTGCCCTGAACCGACCATGGAAGCCGATGATAAACCTTTCCTTTGCTCTGAGCAGACCAAGGGGGCGGTTGAACTGTCGCCCTGCCCTGAGTCAGGCCTTCAGACTGCCGAACCTGCTTCCGGACCTTCCCCGGCTGTCGGGACCATTCAACCCGAGACGGTGGCAGGTAAGAACTCAGTCAATGAGGCCTATACTAACCTGTCTGTGATCCCTTGTGCAGTTTCGCTGTCTGATCGGCCCTGGAGGGCTTCTTCTCTGCCTGGTCAGCCCTGGAAGGCATCTCCGCCACCGGCTTCACCTTGGAAGGTTTCCCCACCACCTGATCCGCCCTGGAGGTCGTCACCTCTGTCAGCTCTGCCTAAGTGGGCGTCTCCACGGTCTGCGCCACCCTGGAGGTCGTCTTCTCTGTCAGATCCGCCCTGGAGGGGGTTTCCTCCATCTGATCCTGATCTGGTGGTCCTTTCTGACGTCTCCACTGCCCCCCTTAAAGACTTATGTTGTTTCTAGCGCATCTGGAAGCCACGCCTAGGGAGGGGGCTCTGTCACATCGTCATGTGTCTGTGTTTATGTTGATCTGTTTCATGTGCTTTTCTGTTTTGTTTTCATTCTGTTTCCCCATGTGCTCTGATCATTTTTTACCCCGCCCTGCTCATTAGTGTTTGATCCTCTGCCAGCCGTGTTTACCAGGTGTTCTGTGTCTTGTCCTTCATTAGTCTCTGTATAAATCCATGCTCCATGTCTTGTATCTCGGTCAGTCGATGAAGTTTCATGTACGTTTGTGGTTCGTGTTCGTTTTGCTTTGTTTCCGTTTTTCCTTGTTTATTAATAAATGTTCATCGTTTAAGTGATTTCCTGCCTCCCGTGTTTCCGTGCCGCTGGAAAAGCTCGCGACCCACTTCACCACAGCGACAGTCCGTGACATGATGATAAATGTGATTGTTTTTTCCTGTATAGCATGTTGGTAAAGGTATGGAGCTCATACTTTATGAGGTAAAAAATGATATTCAGAAGCATATACTGAGCAAAATTATGCAGTAATTGTACAGCACTACATTTAGACGAAATTCTACATGTATGAAGGCTTGAAGGTGGGTGTTTTTACAATTATTTTAAAAATATTAGTTTAGTAATGTAATTTAGTTTCTAAAAGTAGTAAAGTATGAATGAAATGACAGAAGACTTGTAGTAATTGTGTGCAGGTTTTTTAGTAAAGTTTGGATTTTGCTCATTTAGAACAGGGTTCCTCAAAACCCTTGGAGGTCCAATACACTGCAGAGTTTAGCTTCAACCCTTATAAAACTCCCCTACCTACCTTTTCTAATAATCCTGAAGACTTGAGATTTGAGGATCCATGATTTAGAGACATTAGATGCATCTTTTTCACGGCTAAAAACTATTTTATTTTCCACACTTGGCAATATTCTCAGATCTTGGGAAAAACTAACCTTTTTTTAACAGTCTGCTGAGCAGACAGCATTAGGCACGCAGTCAGGACCCCTCAGCAGTGCAGTTTCCAAATTGGCCCCTCCGAGCAGTGCAGTGTCCAGACCAGACTTCAGCGGTTCTATTAAGTGTGCTCTTTGCAGTGAACACGTTGAGGTGGAGGGTTTCACTGAACATCTGTCTGTCTACCATGTCCAAGAATGTTGTGACCAGTGTGGCGCAAAAGTGTGGGGTGCAGTTGGACTGCTTCACCACATTGATAATCATCATTGTTTCATTAGTGTTTTAGACCAGGACTGACCATCTGTGAATCCACCACCAGTAGCTCCCACAAAATCAACTGCTCAGTCACCTGCATACATCGAAGAGCAAAAAGGAGCACTACAAATTACACTTAACCCTCCACCACTGAGGCCTCCAGAAGTAAACTGGGTTAACTTCCTCCCCAAGCAGTTCTGTTGTGTGTTCAAACCATGAGAACAGAAGAGGATACTGTAGCTCAGTGTCTATATGACAGCACCGGGCGACTAAAGCAGTTTCATCCACCATGTCCCAGCAAGCCAACTACTTCACCACCTGAACCAAAAAGTTTCTTCTGGAAGCAGATGTTTCTGTGGGCCCCTATGAGGATGTGGGGCATTCCTCTGAAATGCATGCAGTGCAATAGGAAAATGCATCAATCAAGTGTCTATACTAAAGTGAGGGAAGTCATTGATGTTTACTCCAGAAACTACTTAATTGGAGCAGAATACCCTCACTGCAGTAAGTGTATGACTCCTGTTTGCCCTTGGAATTCAGAGATCCTGAAACAACTGGATCCCTCCCACAGAAATAAATTCCCTGCTGTTCTCACTACTCACCTTGCCCTCGACAGAAAGTGTGTGACCTTGCTGAAGCCTAGAACTTCAGGAAACCACTCGAGTTATTTCCACCAAGCGTTGGAAGAAATTTATAGCGAGGACTGTGGACTACCTGACAGACTGTGAGCTTCATAAGAAGAGATGTGCCCTGACCCAATTGGAAGTGGTTTATGAGAAGCAACCACCTTTTTGTCCCTTACCTCTAGCACAGTGGTTTGAGACTGCCCATGCCAACGAAATTATGAATCACCTTGATAAGCTAAAGGGTGTTTAACATCAACAAAGCAGATTCAACAATTCAGAAACTTTTATTTTTTGTTAAATTCAATTAACAATTCAGAAACTTTATTCTACCAAAAAGGTAAGAGTGTGTGTATTAATATGTGCTGTATATATAGTACAAATGCATGTACGCTTATATTCATTTCCTGTGATTATACTTGATGTGTTTATGTATTTACATAGATCACTAAAAAGCTGGCTGGTGGCATTGCGGACACTGCTACATGGATTACCAATGCTGGAAATGAGTAAGGCTAAAGTCCTAAACTGTCCTAACAACTGGTGAGGGAGCTGGTCTGGATGACCTGTGTCAGGGCATCGTGAAGCGTTACAAGGATGCTGGGGAGCCAGAGCCAGCTGTAATTTATGTTGACAGGGACTGCTGCAGCAGGACGAGTTTGTAGCTTTAACTTTTCCTGATATGAAAGTTTGTAATGCTGGCTCAGCTGGCTCTCTACTTTTAATAGTTTTTTGGGGGGTTGTTGTTGTTTGTTTGCTTTCTTTTTGTTTTTTTTTTGTTTTTTTTCATATTACCAAGCATTTCAGGCAAGTTTCTGAATGAGAGTAAAAAGTTTTCTCCTTGTTTCTCATCGGTGTAGGTGTGATTCCAGTTCTTACCTGGTTTCGACCATGGAAGTGCACAGTGCGTCTTGGTGTCTTCCACTTTATGCGAAGGTTCACAGCTGGTCTTACAACGGAAGTCTTGCAACTGACTGACACAACTGGTTTGCGCCTCATCACTCTGGAGAGTATGACGCATGTGTGGGAGGTGCTACAAACTTTTACCATGCTCCTCATTTCTGGAAAGCTTTCATTGACATCAGTGCACTTTTATTCAAGGTAAATTTAAATTATAAGACAATATTTTAAGTATATTTTAGTATTTTCACAATATTGGAAGTATTGGAAGCAATAGATATATATATATTTTCATCCCATAGGCCTGGTAGTTCTGAGGGGGGTTATAATGGTATTTTTACCATGCAAAACATTTTGTCTTTCAGGTTGGAGACGTAATGCTCTTCATACTCAGATGTACATGCTTGAGGGTGCATCGGGATGGAACATCAACCGGGCTCATCAGGTTGTCGACATGAGTGGTACACCACACACTTAAATGTATGATGTGCGTTTAATGTCCCACTTGATCTCCGAGAAAACGAGTTCTCGGATGTGCTCTCCTGCTAGAATTCATCCCCAACTGAGAAACCCACTGGTAAGATTCAACAATAGTATATTCTCTTACAGTTGTAATTCCAGTCATGCTGCCTGGGGTGTTGAAATTAATCAATACATTCATCACAGGCAACGTCCTTCTTTAACCTGATACTTTCTTGTTACTACAAAATGTTTCTATCTTTTTGGCAGATGAACATATAGCTGTGGAGTACTTGCTGGCTCAGTCAGACAGAGGAGACCTGCTTTCTCCACTGGAGCACAGTGAAATCACTCTACCAGATACTCAGGTTGAAGTTCAGGAGGATGAGTGTCTGGATGTCACAACATGTGATGCAGCAGACATCAATTTACAAGAACACACTCTAAACAGTTCCAGCAGTCATGATGGTTCATTGACCTGTTGCAATCGACATTTGTTACCATGAACTAATAAAGAATCTAATCTTTTCATTTACCAATGCATGATAAAATGTTTAAATGCTAACTGAACAAACAAAAAACAGTTGTATTTTTACTAAACAAATGAACTGTAAACTAAGATGAAAAAATATTGTAAATGTATTGCTCATTGTTAGGTCATATTAGTTAATGCATTAACCATCCTTAACTAAATAAATGTTTTCTAAAGTATGACAACTTATTAAAACTAGTGATTTTTTTTTTTTGTAATCCAATTTTGTTGTTCTCTTACAAATGTTTCAAAATAATCTAGGAAACCAGTCTTCCAAGTCGAGGGTCTTGCAGTCCTGACAATGAAGACATTTCCTGTGCTGGGCCCAGCACATCAGTTCCGGTAAAGTTTCAAATACTTGGTGTTGGTACTTGTAGTATAAGTATGGTATATCAAAGAACTGTCAATAAACAATTTTTGTAATGCAGGATTTCGTTTTTTTGTTTTACGTTTTAGAGCAAAAGAAGTGATTCAAGGGTTGTTCCTGGATGGGATCCAGTGGATAACCTGGCAGAGTGCCTTGTCGGTGTGACTGGTCTTTAAATTACTCTGCGTTGTGTGTAAATGAATGGAACCAGGCATATGGGAGTTACTCAGGCCGCATTTTATTCAGCATGAATAAAAAGGAACAAAATCACAATAAGCTGTGGCCTTATTTTAGATTTCATCAACCTCTCCTCAATCGCGTTTGCAGCGAACTGATATGATCAAGTCAAAAAGTGTTTAACATACTCCACAAAAAGAGTAAAACATTGTACATGAATTCAAACCCATATTACAAGCATGAATGAGAACATACCTGCATGAATAAAAAGGGAAACCCCTTCACAACAAGCTGAATCTGTGGCCTTATTTTAGATTTCACCTGAGGAACGCCCACCTGGGTGGAGTCCATGGAGAGGGTGCCCACCAGGGCCAATCAGACAGTTCAAGAGCTCTTCTCAGGGCAGAGCTGTTGGCGGAGAAGACCACTTGGGTGGACATCCTCCTGGGCTGAGCAGGCGGCAGAGACATCCTCCTGGGCAGAGCAGGCGGCGGAGACGTCCACCGGGCCAGAGCAGGTGGCAGAGAAGCCCACCAGGGTGGAGCAGGTGGCAGTGCTTCCCCCTGAACCCTCCGGACCGCGACTCAGCTACCTCCACGGGTTGAGCAGCCACGAATGGGGGCTCTGGAGAATGTACGGCTGATGCCGACTTCGATACGTCTAATGCAAGAAATAAACACAAATATCAACCAATTATTAATAACGTTTAACCATAACGTTGAACAGTATTGTACTGCATGTATTGGAATACATTTCTACCATTAAACTTTGAAGTACACATGTATTTCATTTGCTTGTTGGGACTACTTTACATTATGGGTTTTCTTTTAGTTAAAGTAGAAATATTATATTTAAAGTAAATTGTTGTTTTTTAACCAAGAACAACATTTGTTTCCATACAAAAGCATTACAACATCTTTCTGAGAGCGAGGTCTGCTTGTCCACGTCTTATGAGTCGAGAAAGACTCAAAAGTTGAGTCATTATTCCACGCTACGATTGGATTGATTTTGATTTTGCAAGACAGCATTTCGATTTCTAGGGATATGTGAACTGTTACTGCAATGCAATACATCTCCTGCATGTTCCTTTTTTTTCAATACAGTAAAAAAATAAGCTGATTTGAGTGGAATTTCAATTCAAAAATACTTAAATGTTTAATTGTTCGTTTAAAAAAAATAGAATGTTTTAAAGAAAAAACTGCAAGAAACCATGTCTGCACAAGAAACATTTTCTCAATATGTATAGCTTACTATAAATGTCAGAACATAGGTATACTAAACTGAATAAAATGTACTGTAACATATTGGTCTGTACTAAGGTGAGTCTCTAGATTGCTTTCTGAGATTTTTTTCAAAGATTTTTTTTACAGCCCTAGTACATAGATTACAATATTACAATCTAAGGAGATAGCAGATAATGGTAATGGTAGATTTGTGTGATGCATGTGTGTATATATATATATATATATATATATATATATATATATATATTTTATACAAACTTGACAGAAAAACTA
>JAUYWG010000390.1:3072-16067 GCA_034779775.1 Enteromius afrohamiltoni | reverse complement strand
TTATTTTGACACCTTTCTTTGATTTTCTTTCTTGCCTAAATTCCTTTATTTTAGTCAAACAGACTACAGTTCGCAATTATGTTTTTATGTAACATTTTATAAAAGCACAATTGTGTATGAACACAAATAAAGGTAGACCATTTACAGGGCTGCGTATCATTTAAAAAATGTTGATATTGATACGATACCATGTGTTCGATACCGGTTCTGGAACGATACCTTTTTCAATACAACTTTTGTGATATCAATGCTTTTGAGCATTGATAATGATACAGAAACAGATCTAGTTAAGATTGACTATTTAATGCATCTTCTGCATCTGTTGTTGCAGATCAGACTTGTGAAGAAATTATCACTTATGCTGAGACCATGTTCCATAAAATAAAAACTGTTAAGATATCTGTATTTAGTCTATGTGTCATTTTATATCAATAGTATTAAATGTAACAGAATTTGTCTATAATGTCACATATGTAAATTACACTATGAGATGTGTATGTTGCATGAAGATATGCATGTGGCAGCATTCTAATGTGAAATTCCACATGCTACTTTACAACCAAAAAAAAGGTTTCACAGGTCTGTTTAAAGGTGATCACACATCTGCTGTTATTTATGCATTTGATAAAACTGTCTATTAGATCTGTGCAGTTCATTGTACACTCACAATAGTACTATAAGAGTACTTGTTAGTAGTGTACACTATTTTTATCTCACATACTTATTATTATTTTTCTAGATTCCGGACAAACTTTGGTGCGTAACTCATGTCGGGATGTTTGTCACAGACCCATAACACGGCCTTCAAATCATGTCGACTTTGTCGTAGCATAGAGCGAGAGTTTCGTAGAAACTAGTGAATCACCACATTTGAAGAGGCTATCAAGCTGTGCGATAACATAACCCACAGTGGGGTATAAGTTATACCCCAAATTTGCTTATGCAACAAAGTATGGTGAGACCAATGGTGACCATTTTCTCTTTTTTTCTTTTTGTACTACAGTCATTTACATAGGAATTTTGCATTGAACATAACTCTGCATCACATTGTCAAAGAGATATGGGACTGGACTCATTTTACTCCAATCAACCAATCTGGGTCATTGTAAAGCTGTCAAGCCATGCCCTGGCAACCATTTAAAACACCCTAGCAACTGATGTCATAGACTGTCGTTATAATGTGATGGAAGGGCGACCTCTTGTGGCCACTAGAAGGGAGATCAAGGTGAGGAGTAAGGCCAGAGATGATATATGATGTGAGTAAGTGTTTTATTTTCATTATGTGAAGATGTAGACACGATGCAGGTAAAATGTATTTAAACATGAATGATATATACAATTACAAAACAGGGATATGAAAGATGAACACAAAATTGAATAATGGAGAAGAATTGGAGAAGGCGGCCTCCAAATCAGAACAGGAAACAAACCAAAAACTTAACTTAACTTAACTAAACTTAACTTAACTAATTTTGAGTGTAACTATCATCCAATCACATTATTGCCTGTATCACTTCAAAAACTCAAACTCAAACACAAAATTAACAAAAACTATTAACAGTGATGTTCCCAAGACACTTCCTAAGATGATCATGATTTGGAGCTTTTAAAGGGTTGAGGGACGTTATTCGGAGAAGATTTAGATGACCACTGCTAGGAGTGTGTTTGATCCCACAATACAGAATGTGAAAGTAACACTGAACCTGTTTGACTTCATTTCTGTCAGAAAAAAGCTCTTCATGCAAATTATATAGCAAAGAAAACTTGGGAGGAAATATGATACTGGGTGCAGTCATCAAGTAGTGGTTTTCATCAATTATTATCAGATTTGACGCTGTTGAAGCAGAAGCATCAAATCTGGAAACTTTATATATATATAGCTGAACCGGGTAAAAAAGATCAAGTAATTTGTAAGAAACATCCTTTAGATGACAAAGTTCACACTTTCTTCCATGGAATGTTTTCATTTAGTCCAGTGGGACATAATATATAAGATAGAAGTTATCTCAGCCTGAAACATTTTTGTTCTGACCGGAAGAAGGCGATCACAAACAAATCTTCCCAATCAGTATCAATCACTGAAAAAAAGAAAACTGGGCTCTAACAGAGCCTTTGAGAAGAGTTATGGCCCAACTGGAACATACATCCTTTATAAGGAAAGGAAAGCACATGACATGTGGCCAGGTATGGTTGGGGAAACGGTGCCTTGCTCAAGGGTGTCACCTCAGTTGTGATACTGAAGGTGGAGAAGGCTCTGGTTATTCAGTCCCCTCACCCACAACCCCTGCCGGGACTCAAACCCACAACTCCCTATCCATTAGGCCACAACTGCCTAATGGCAAACTTGTGTGGATTCATGGGAATAATATATTTATACAAAAACTAAGCATCAAGAGTTTAATAACTGAAAAAAGTAGAATGATATTATTGACCCACTTTTGGAAAAACAGTGTGAAGCACTAAAAAGCAACTGTTAATAACTAAAAGATGTCATGCACAGTATAGATCTGTTTGGTGCCTGAGCGGTTGTGGCTAGGGATACATCTCCGACCAGAAGTGATTGTTTTAATGTGTACTCTACTAAAAATACAAAGAAAATATGTTAAGTGTTTATACTGACCAACTTCATCATACTTTGTGATTAAAAACACATTTTTGTATTTTGACATATGACATAAGTCATAAGTCAAACAAGAGATTGTTTGTCTGTCATGGCAACAGTAACTAAGGAGGCGGGGCTACTGTTGTCACATATACATATATACATATTACATATATATGGCGTCAGAGCTACAAGAGGTTAAACAAAGAAAACTATACATTCAAACTTTAATACAATAATTATGGCATGAAAAAGCAGCTGTTTAGTGATCATGAAACAAAACTTTGCTACCAGTACTTTCCACTTACAGTAGCTGTATTGTAAATATTTTAAATACTTGTTTATTTATTTATTCATTTATTTTCTCAATATATTGTAAGTTAGGGCCATCATATTTGAAAATGGTTCACTTGTTGGTTATCTTCTGCTCATGGCATCTGGTTGGTCATTAATTGTATTTACAGTATAACTGTTATGAGGCGATCCTCCGTGGCTCTGTCTGACCATCATCAGCGGGAACCTTGGACCTGGACTCATTTGACCCACGCGCCACGGGGATTTCCGCCCCAGGTGCTGCTTGTTATCTCGGCTTTAAAAGGAAACGGACGATCGCTGATCGGCGCAAAGTTTTGTTCGTTTATTGACATCACCGAGCGCTTCTTTTGGACATTATTGGACTGCCTTTTGACCTGTGATTCTCGCCTGTTGCCCCGACCCTTGCATTGGATATTCCGACTCTAAACCTTGCCTGTGACCTCGATCTTTTGCCTGTCTCTGATTCTGCCTCTGTCTTGTCTCTGCCAGCCCTGTTGTTGTTGATTGAACTTTGCCTGTATGACCCTGCTTCTAATAAACAGCTTGCACATGGATTCAGACGACTCTCATTCACTACAATAACCTGTTCTCCAATCTAATATAGCGTTGCTAATGGACACAGTAGCAGAAGCTGGAGACCAAGGTACACCCTGTTCAGGTAAGCAAGCTGGTCAAACACATAAAATAAATATGTGTTTTTCTTGTTCCCTTATTAGTCATTTTTATAAAGATTTCTCCCTCAAAGTGACAAAAATGATGAAAAATAGAATTTTGGTTCATTCAAAGTCATATGAATTGTACAGTGTGTTGTATTACCTGTATACATGAATCAATTACACATTAGTCTCAAGATATTGCTTGTGTCCCTCCTTTATTGTTGTGATATACAGCTTTTTTTTTTTTTGTATTATGTTATTATAATTTTTTTAACCTGTTTATCAGGTCTGAGATTTTAATATATACAAGTACTACTACTACTTTAGTAGGGGCACTGCTGGCCGTTTGCATACTAGAGCATCATTTCAAGTTTTGGTTTTACCAAATATATAGAGTCCCTTTCACATCAAAAGTGAAATGAATAAGCCTCAGGCTAAAGGAAATATAAATTTACATCTGTACAGTATAGGATGCAGCTCAAACACCCCTTTTGGTCCCTGTGATCCTGGATCAACATTATTGTCCAAAAATATATATTTATCCCAATCCCTACAGCTAAACCTAACCCTACCCAAAATGTGTTCCTAAAATCAGTAGTAAATCATAGCTGAGTAACCAAGGTGTATAAGCACCTAACCCCAATCATAAACCCAAAACAGATATTTCCTGAAAAACCATCCCTCAAATCTGATTGGTTAAATGGAATGCTGTTTAAGGATCAACAAGAATATTGAACCTTGTATTTGGTGAAATGATTCAGTAGTAGTTCACTGCAAATGACTTAGAAGTAGTTCAGTTATTTCTGATAACAAGCTCTAAAATGACAAACAAATGAACAAATCAGCCATTAAGAATAGAATGTTTTAATGGCACATATAGCATATACAGTATGTACAATAGTCAATAGTTTAGGCTCAACCAGGCTCAATTTTGACATTCAAAAACAGTTTTCAAGACGTTTGTCAGTACCATACGCTAAAAACACTTCATAAATACAACAGCAAGAGACATGAGATGGAGAAAATACTCACAACAAATAGATTACGTGCAGGATAACAAGCTTAAGAAAAATATGCAAACAAAAACAAAACTTTAAAAATAATAATAATACAGTGTGGAAATTATGCTTCAGTTAGAGTAAGCTACCAGAGTAAACTGGAATGACACATTCATAAATGTCAATGTAAACATAAATAGCCCTATTTGTTCATGCAACCACTGAGATTGAATAATTTAGGAAGCATTGTGCAGTAATAACAATGAACTTTTTTTTTTTATAATGTCAACAAACCATGAACATCATCAACTATATCAGTAGTGCAAAAATATAGTTTTACAGCTGCCTTAAACCCCATTTGTATATTTGTGCACATCCTCACACTGTATGACACTGTCTGAAAAATCTTAGTGAGGTATTCAAGTAAACAGGTTTAAATACTATTAATAGGTCTTATCATAATCTCTGTTGATGACTGGCTCACTTTAGCAGCTGAAATAAAATATTCTGAGAAAGGTTTAGTGCAGTACTTATTTTTCTGTTAATGTGCTGGTTTGTTCCTCATTTTATTACTAATATAGTGTATTTATGTATTAATAGTTTATTTATTGGGACTCATTCTTTGTGTTGAAATGTACATGATTAAAAATATCACAGATTAATTTAATTTTGCTTTATACTATGGCCAAAAATATTTGATTAGGAGTAAAAAGTTCAAACCGTTTTGTTTGTTCTTCAAATGAAGTGTTAGAATCACACTATTGGAGGACAGAGGCAGTTTGTTCTATGTCAAGGCAGTTTTCTGAGGTCAGTTTTTTTAGGATCTTGGAATGTGTAGCCCAGGGCTGTCCAAACTCTTGCTTGGACAGCCCTGGGCTACACATTCCAGTTTGAGAGTTTAGACAGCCCTGGTGAAGCCTGTAGTAATAGGAGGGAAGACAAAGTGTTTGTAATATAAAGGTATCTGCATATAAGCTTATGTACAATATCTACAATAATATGTGGCCTTCCTACACTGTGAAAAATGGTTTTAAAGGTAAAACACAGTGAAAATGCTACGGTACAAAACTGTTAAATGGTTAATGTTACATTCCTTTGGCAGTCGAATTATTTGGCATTTTTGGCAGTCGAGATCCGGCAATCATTTTTTTACCATAAATTTTACAGAATGTTTTTGAGTAAGTAATGATTTCATTAAGCACGGAGAAGAGAAATAAAATACCTTTTCTACATCTATTGTGTGGGCTATTGTTTTCAAGCATGGTATTTTCTAAAGGATTCAGAAAATGTCTCCCTTTACTTAATCCTCTTTGGTCATTGTGTATTAAGGCTGTGATAGTAGCTTCTAGTCTGGCTGACAGTGTTTCACTTCACTTTATTGATCAGTACTTGGCACACTGTGTTAAGTTTATATCTGGTTTTAAAAAAGAGAGAAGTTTTAAAAAGAGAGAAGCCTTGCAAATAACCATTTTTACTGTTATAGAATTTAGAGGTACTGGGGAGTTGTTTTCACTCTTAAACAGCCTACAAAAAAAAAAAGTTTAAAGAGTATTACCAGTGTTACCGATTGCGTGTAATAATGCAGCATCGCATCAGGATAGAGCTGGCTTTTGATAGTTTCTAAATTGGTAAATACAAAGCTTAGGGTAATAAAGATGTTGATACTTGGTCTCTGAAATAAACACAGCAGTTAAGTAGAAAGTGAGGAATCTTCAGGAGCCTCAGTCAGACTAAGCGACGTCTCATTGGTTGTCTTCTTGATTTAAAGCCTATTAAGAAGACAGATATAAAAAAAAAAAAACAATAATAAAAATTACCACAAAAACACAAGAGACCAGAGAATGCTACTTTGTAAGTAGTGCAATAAGTTTTACCTGAGTATTTGGCTTCCCACAGATGTCTGTTTTAAAAAAAATATATAAATTTTAATTAAACATACATTATTTGGTTTCATTAGAATTTAAATGCATATTTCGATAATACAAATACAAAGCGTATCATCATGGTAAAGATGTTCGTACTTGGTCTCCCAAATGAACATGGCAGTTAATTAAAGTGAAGATTCTTCAGCAGCCTCAGCCAGACTAGGTGACGTCTCATTGACTGTGTGCTTGAAAAAATAAATAAAGTAAAAACTAGGATTAATGCTTTAACACAAAAACACAAGAGACCAGAGACTGCTACTTTGTGATTACTGAAAATAGTTTTGCTGTTTACCTGATTATTTTGCTGCCTGCAGATTCCTGTTGGAAAAAAAAGCTCAATTAAACATAAATTAGTTGGTTTCATTAGAACTAAAATGCATATTTTCCACAATTTCACAATTCTCTTCACACATTATTGCATATTTGTGTCTTGTTAAATTAGGTCTGATTCTCACCCTTTCTTTTTGCAAAAGCAACTGCAAAGCCAACGAACAGCAGAACACCACATACTCCTCCTACAGCTGCTGCTATAGACGATGCTGAATCTGGAACAGCTGTAAAAAGACAGTAATTATTATTAGTAGAGACCAGGACGACCAAGACGAGTGTGGTGTGAATGAGTCGAGACCAAGAACAGGACTTCTCTATTTTAGCTTCTTTTTTAATTAAATATTTATAAAAAATTAACAAATTTGCAATTGTACAATTTTTTTAAGCTGTTTTCTTGCTTTTGTGACATTGATTAATTATATAATATATTGTAATATGCAAAAATCTCACACAAACATTTTTTAATCCAGAAAATTGTGGGGATTTGCATTAACGTTGGTAAACATATTACAATTTATTGAATGCATTTGAAGCAGGATGTTTTACATCCAATCATAAATGTGGTCGAAACACAGATCAACTGAGAACAAATTATGCAGCTCATAGATAGGGCTGGGCGATATATATCGAACGATATGTTATGCGCATCTCGTCAGTAAAGCCGGTTCTTTGATTCGTTTTCGTCATCATCGGTTCTTTGAAATCTTCGTCAGCTGTTTTAAAAAAGGAACGCCAGCTTATACACAGAGCCGTAGATCTCTGAGAAGCTGTGCCATTGAATCACCCGCGAAACTAACGCGTAGCTTGTCAGTGATGTACGGCTCTGTTCATAAACTGGCGCTGCATTTAACAGCTGAAAGGAATATAGCGCTTTTCTGATGAGATGCGCATAACATATCGTTCGATATATATCGCCCAGCCCTACTCATAGATATTACTTATATTGCATAATCCATGTTGTTTGCATTTGAGTTCACACTATTTTGCATTTGTACGTTGCTTACATCTTTAAATCTTGCTTGTATGATATAGTAGGATGCTGGAGTTTTAGTCTTTACAGTATGTAAGGACCAAACGTCCGCTTCTATCAGGTTTTGAAAGTTACTTTTCATTCATTTTCCCCCGGCTGGTGAAATAATGATGTTGTGTGATATTTGCTTTTATAGAAGGAGTGTTAAGGGCCGGCTTTTAAATAAGCACTGCCCTGTCAGTGGGAATGCGGCTTGATTTTGACCTCACAGCTCAAGGTCCAGATCATTGTTAGCCCTGACTCATGCTTGGCCAAGAGTGGAAAAGCTGTTATTGGGTCAAAGCTACTTGTGTATATATATGAAACAGAAATGTATTTTAAAATGCAATGAAATTGATATAATTATGCTCACCAGTGACAGAAATGCTGAAGCTCTTTAAAGCGGTGACACCGATGCTGCGGCGACGACGACGAACGCTGCTGCTGCTGCTGATATGTACTTGATAAAGGCCAGAGTCTGTTATTCTAGCGTTTGTGACGGTCAGAGATCCAGTCTGATTGTTCAGCTCCAGTCTGTCTGTAAATCTATCTTTACACTCATCATCTGTACAGATCTGACTCTGACCTCCAGTCATTTTAACAATTAGAGTGTCATTAAAATACCATGTCATCACATTATTTGGGTTTTTTGTTACTTCAGGATCTAAGACAAACGATTGTCCCTCCACAACAGACTTGGTATTCTTTTCATCTTTTTGAGCAGCAGGAACACCTGAAACACAAACCAAAATATTAAAATAATAATTTTTGTCATAATATTCGTCAACTACATTTTTTTCACAGACGAAAAGAAGACGATAACGAATGAAAACTAATTTGAAGTGACAAAAACCATGACGAAAATCTATTGCCGTTTTCGTCAATGAATAAAAACGAGACGAAAATGTTATGGAGGGACGAATTGGAAGAGATTATTTCAGGTTAGATGTGTACATGTGCAGCAAGTGTATAGCTTATAAATACAGTTTGTCTCATAAAACATTAAAAAAATCTCAATATGTGGGATTAAGAGAAGAGCAGGCATATGGATAAGTTTGGAGATGGAAGAGAGAACTTGATTCAGTCCGGTTTCTGAGCGCAGACACTGAAGCACACACACATAGCACGTCTCACACAGCGCAAGTAAGTTACTCTTGAATGAAGAATTACTCACAAAATGATTTCAAATGGTCAGTTTTGACTCGCATTCAGGTAAACAGAGTCGATTAGGTATTCCATGAACAGTTGGGAACATTGCATTCGCGTGTTTTCGGTTTTAAAGGTACCGCAGCCTAATTTTGTTGCTATTGATATATATCATGTCATGTTAATCAAGCAACAAAAGTAAAAATCACTCAATGCCCCGGACTGAATCACGTAGTACTTAGTAGTTCTAAAGATTAATATAAATGTATTTATATAAAAAAATATTTCTGCTCGAAAAATCATGATATTTAGTCGACTAAAACTAGACTAAAACTAAAAACAATTCGGATGACTAAAACATAACTAAAACTACATGTCATTTTAGTCAAAAGACTAAGACTAAATTAAAATTTGCTTGCAAAATTAACACTGCTATAATCATTCATTAAAGTGCTCACCTTGAACAGCAACTCTGAATCTATGCGTATTGCTTCTGCCGTCACCGCCGCCGCCGATTACCACAACTTTATATTCTCCAGAGTCTGTGGGTCTGGTGTCTGTGATGGTCAGAGATCCAGTCTGATGATCCAGCTTCAGTCTGTCTCTGAATGTGTCAGGGCCTTCATTACACTGAATGTCTGTGCAGATGTAACCAAGATCTCCAGTGATTTTAGCGATGCGAGTGTTATTAAAATACCATGAAATCTCTTCTTGTTGGTTTGTTTGAACATTAGTGTTCAAAATGACTGAATCTCCCTCCTTCACGAGAGCTGACACGTGGTCTGTACCAACATCAGATGATCCTGAAGAAGAAACGAACAGACAATCATAAGCCAAACAAAAACACACAAATTGAAAATGCAGAGCAAATCTTTTTTCTTATAAATATTTCATATTTAATAGGGGAAAAAAGAGCAAACCTTCTCATCACTTCCTTCAAAGTTGCTGTAAAGCTTAGAATCGCAGAACAATAAGACCCTCAATACTAAGGTCATTAGTAATCTCTAACAATGTTTTTCTTATTTGCAAAAGGTACTTGTAAAAAAGTGCATGCACAATAGCCTATGTGAACATTGATTAACCTCCTCAAAATAAAAAAAAAGTTGATTATTATTGTTATTATTTTTATCATCATCGTGATTAACCTTATATATGTGAATATGCATTGAACCTTTGTTAATTATTATTATAAAGTATTGTATAGCTATGATTACTAACCAAAGAAATCCTATCTATAAATGTGTTCTAAATATGTCAATCATAATTTTGTAGAATAGTTCAAATGTTTCCTAAAATGTGAATATGTAAAATACTTGAGCTACAGACAGCCAGCTGCTGCCTTTATTATCTAATAGTTTCCATCAGACATCTAGAACCGAGTTTTAACCGAGTACAAGAGTAAATTCAGACTGTAACTTTCTGTTCAGCATGCGAAGAAGCTGGTGTCACTTCTAAACATTCTCTACGGACATTTTCTTAGACAATGAGAGATGGCATTAAAGCTCTGTGCATCATGCCATCTGGGAGCCGTCCAAAACCCCTCTAAAACCAGCCTGCTGACCCACTTAAAACTGCTAAGGCCAGGCGTTTTTTTTTTTTTTTTTTCAGCAGGGTCAGCCCCAAGAAGCAGCATTGTATAGAATATGCACACTTTTAACATATTCGGTGCATGAAAACAGCATAATGCTGTTAAAAACCAATGAACCCTTTTCACAAGACTGTGATGTAGCGTTGTGATGTAGTCATCAGCATCGTAAAAACCTCAACAGTTTTTCACATTTCATTTGTATTTGTAATTTAATGCATGTACATTTATAACACTATTCCTTGTATTATATTAGCATTATTACTTTTGCATAAAAAAAAAAAAAAAAAAAAAAAAAAAACTCCTATAAGTCTCATATGTTATATGCAACAAAACAAATACGAAAACGTAAAAAGCCAAGGCTAAAGTCCTGGGTGCAGGCTTACTGATGTAAACAATATCAACATTTAATCAAGCTAGGCATTACGAGCATCATGACGATGCTCAAAACTCACTTGATCCGAGCATATACAGTGCATATATAAAATCGAAACTGAAACTATGCCTATTTTTTTTTTAAATGCGTCACAGTGCACAGTAGTTGTTTTTTCGCTTACCACAACAGAGATAGATTTTAACCAATAAATCTCTGCAATGGTCAATCAAAACCTCCCGCAAGCGAAATGCAAAAATAAATAAATCTCTATCCATTTACATTAGGCGGAAATGAGAAAGAGGAAATAACATGCACGTCTTACCATGGTAGTGCGCGAACAGCAGGATCAAGAGGCAAACTAGGGGTTTCATTTTCAAGTCTATAATAATACTTGCTAAAATAATTTTTTAATAAAATAATTTGTAATCATTTTAATAAAAAAATTGTTTATTTTATTAAATATTTGCTCTTAGGTTCCTTTCCTTTGTTCTTTTGTCCTCTGTCAATGTTAGCTCTGCTAGCCGCTGCCTTCTTTTGGGACTATTGGTTGATGTAGCTGTCCATCATCATTGGTCACCGGTGACGTCATGTGTTCTCTGCCAATCACGATCTGCAGAAGAGACCTAGAACCAGAAGTGGCAACTGGAAGAGGAACTGCAGGGACTAGAAGAGAGGAAGCACTGATGAAGAGATTAAGAATTGGGCACAGTAACCTGAATAGTACTTTAGACATCATAGGGAAGCATTTGCAATTGTTTTTTGTGAAGAGTGTTTGACACTTGAAACCATAGAACATGTGTTTATAATTTGAAGAAGAAAGGAGGAAAATGATGGAAGATGGGTTGGTTGGGGCAAAGATGTGTTTAAAGGTGGGGTGATTGGGCAACAGGGCCATAGCCAGGATTTTTCAAATAATAATCAGAAATGTACAAATGGATACGT
This sequence comes from Enteromius afrohamiltoni, assembly GCA_034779775.1. NCBI lineage: Eukaryota > Metazoa > Chordata > Actinopteri > Cypriniformes > Cyprinidae > Enteromius > Enteromius afrohamiltoni. The sequence continues at coordinate 4,183 of JAUYWG010000390.1, read as the reverse complement.
GCAATGGATATGTACATTTACAAGTGGGTATGTACGCCTCGTACCATAATACTATTATAAAACCATATATACCGTAATGATGTGTCCAGACACTATGACACAAAAACAATAAAACACATTAAAATTAGGCATTTGTTGCATCCAATAGAGATATAATTAATATAACTTAGTACTGTTCTTCTCTGTGCACAGACAGCATATATTTGCTGATTTCAAAAAAACAAAGATTTCCACCAGTGAATATATATGTTTTTCACACAATTCTGACTTTTTTTTCTTGACTTTTCAGTTGCATGTTATAAAGTCAAAGATGTGATTATAATAGTTTAATCTTGTATTATAAATCAAAATTGGGAGATAAAATATTACTGTTACCTTTTTAACTTTAATAATTAATAAGATCATTGTCCTTTGAAGATGGTGGATCTCATGTCAGTGACAAGTTGTCCCACTCTTTTGACTTGTGTCATCAGGAAAAAGGATGCCAAGGCAAAAGGAAAGGGGTGGTTAATTTAATAAAAGATTACAAAAGTGCACACACACAAACACAAACACACATATATGATTATTGATGTCCAGTTTGACCTCTAAACTGTGAACTCTGATCTGTGAATCAAAGCCATTTATCAGTGGACACGGCATGAACAACTAAATGTTTAGTAAATCATCAACAGAACATTATAGGAAAGTGAGAGAAACATGCTTTAAGTTTTAAGTGGAATCCTGGTTGTGAAATGATGTAAGTGATGTCACTGTATGTACCATTATTTCTTAAGGGTTTTTTGATGAGATTAAATAAATCAGAAGACACCAGTAAAATGATTTACATTTTAAAGAAAGAAAGTATGTTTGTGCTCAAAACTTTATTTAGAACAAAATGCAAAGCTGATGTTGTTTATCATTCTGCCTTTATTTTACAAATTTTTAACTGACTTTTGTATGTAATTTTACTGAAATAATGCATATTATTGTTATGTTTTAAATCAAAATGTATTTGTTGTAAGAGACGGTGCATAAGGCACAGAGGAATTCAATTACCTGTAATTAGAATCCACAAAAATACTACCTACCTATTAATCTACACTGAAGTGTCAAACTGTACACTCCAAAA
>JAUYWG010000389.1:0-16068 GCA_034779775.1 Enteromius afrohamiltoni | reverse complement strand
AATGCATGTAAATCCAGCAACAGAATAATATAGAACCTCTCTCTGCTCTTAAACGTATTGCTTCAGTTATTTGTGTACATTTACTGAAGAATGTTGTAAGTGATCTTGATTAGCAATTTTACAACATTGTAGTAAAATATTTTTTCATTTCTTTTCAAAAATTTTGCTTATTAACAAACCAGCAGACAAGCTGGTCCAGCACAAATTAGTGCATGAAAAGTCAAGTTTTGAAAACAAAATGGGTGTAACATTGAAAAATGTCCCCGTTAAAAAAAAAAAAAAAGACCCATCCCCAGTCTGAACTGAGCTGCTGGAGCTCCAGACTCTTATTATAGTGTGATTTTATCTAGATTATCATTTTTCATCACAAATACCTGGTTTCATTATTCATTAATCAACATCAAATGTTTCCTGTAGATGAAAATCTAGCTAGATGACATGAAATCTTCTGTGGAACAAATTTCCTCATTCTCTACAATTCATGAGTTTTTATTTATTTAGTATTTGTTTATTTATTTAGCAATTCTGCATTGCATCACACTCACTGTGTCTTTTCTTTTTATAACACACTGACTATTGATACAGAAGTATGATTATATTGTCAAACAACCGTGTTGAATCTATTACATTAGAATACAGTATTCCTGGAATTGAATTGAGAATTCCTGGACCAGCTTGTCTGCTGGTTTGTTAATAAGCAAAATTTTTGAAAAGAAATGAAATCATTTTTATGGGTTCTCCTGTTTTTATAGCATTTTTCAAACTTGTTTTTAACAAGTTTTCATCTTTACAGGACAAATTAAATAAAATAACAGCCTCATGTAAAGCCATTCTGGGAACCAATATCAGAAAAGAAAAAAAAAAACTGAAAAAGGTTGATGAGGATTTCTCCTATTTATAAGACAGTTTTATTCTGTAAAGATAAAAGACTTGTTTATATTTAATATCCATTTATATTTTTACAAACCTTTGCCAAAAAATATACATCTACAGTGAGTTACTGCCAGTAAGTTTGTGCTCTGCATTTAACCCATCCAAGTGAACACACACACACACACCGTGAACACACACCCGGAGCAGTAGGCAGCGCCCGGGGAGCAGTCGGGGGACCAGGGTCTTGCTCAAGGGTCTCACCTCAGTCTTGGTATTGAAGGTGGATAGAGCGCTGTGAATTCACTCCCACCACCCACAATCCCTCAAACTCAAACCCACAACCTTTGGGTTACAAGTCCAACTCCCTATCCACGACTTATCATGTTTCTGGGGGTAGAGCTGCAGAGCCGTTAAACAATGTGTAGTTATGAAGTGAAGAATTGGAAAATGAAAGCAGTAACAGCAGTTTCCAGTAAATCATATTATATCTGGCTGAACTCTGCTCTGCTCTTCATATAAGAAAAAAAAAACAAAGTAAGAAAAAAAAATGATGCAAGACCATTCTCTGATTAGATAAAGCCACATCACATGTCTGTTATGGTTTTTATTAAAAACACATTCTTTTTTGAAAGTTCAGTTTATGCGGCAGAAACTATGGAAGCCCATTTCAGTCACTGAAAAAACAAATTAATCAAATAAATTGAGGGTAATTTCAATTTCAACAAATAAATCAAATCAGAATCATTTAAGATTCGGTAAGGAATTTGAACAGAATCACTGTTTTACGGCGGATCACTGAGTCGGACTGCGATTCCATAACATATAACATCGACTCTGTGCTGGATATTAAAATCCAGATTATAGTGTAAACACTATTAAAAGCACAGTAGCAAGATCGCCAGTTTAAGACATTAACTTGTAAGCACAAAACAAAGATACTTCTCTTTTCAATTATAAATATGTCTTTATTGGATAAACCTAAGACATATAAACTAAACTGACACAAACACACACATTCATACCAGTTGCAAGAAGGGAGAAAGTAAGGAAAGAGTGAGTTTAAGAGAATGAAAATGTGAAATCCCAATTCTACAGCAATAGGTGCTATTGGATCGACCTGAACAACCATCAATCAAAAGATTAACTCTCGCATTGAGTTCATCAATCGGGTTAACATTTATATCAAGTTCACCAGTTCAGCTGGAATCTGGAGGTTTGTACTTGCGTTGCTTTTGTGCGCTACGGGATTCCTCTTGTGGTCCTCCCTGCAGAAAGGGGTTTCCTGAGGTTGTAAAGTAAAGAAATAAAGAAACAAGACTAGAGTGGTTTTCTTCTCATCATGGCTAAGCAGCAGGCATGCATGATGCAAGGTTATAATAGTTTTGGATTTTTCATTAGTTTTCATTTTTATTTAGTATTGACTTTTTGTTTTCAAATTCAGTTAGTTTTTAGAGGAAGATTTGCTAGTTTTTATATTTTGGAATAGCTTAGTTTTAGTTTAGTTTTTATTAGTTATGGTGTTAGTTTCGGGGGGAGGGGGTGTTCGTAAATTAGGATATTTGTCAAGTGCATGAATCAAAATCACCAGAATATATGTATAATATAATATATGCATAATAAAAACTATAATATTACTGTTTTCACTGATATATTTAATGCTTTCTGTTGTCAGAAAAAGGGAATGAATATGAAATAGTGACTGAAATGCGCTCCATTATTAGGCCTTCTAAACTAGCTCTATTTTACAAAATGTTAATCTGGATTAAACTTGATTTATAATCAAGCCGTTGTCTGATGAAGTCAAAAACACATAACACAATGGCTATGCTGTGATTTTGGCTATATTTGCATGTAAAACAGAGTTAGAAGCAACATAATATCTATTTTAACTGAAAGCTCTGCTCCTCTCAGCCGCTCGCTGAACAGAACAGACGCAGAGAGAGGTGTGCCATTAAAACAATGGCTCACACGGGAGTACCAAAGACACGAAGACTAGATAAATCTAGAGGAAGCTTTAAATTACTAAAACAAAATTATTTAATGAATGAATGAATTGTTATATTTTAATGTTTTGTGACGTCATGTATTTTCCCAGATCAAAAAGGCAGGAGACTGAGATCTGGCTCTTCTTTTATTTCCTGAACGTACAATCTAACACCAGGGTATCAGGAGGCATCCTAACTCCCCAAAACACAGAACAAAAACGCAGAGACTTCCTCTTTATACCCTCTCTTCTCTCCAAAACCCCATTTTTTCCATCCCTTTGTGCCAATTCACACTAATTTGTATGACCTCAATCGTACGAATTTGTACGATTGGTCTAAAAAATGTGATGGGTAGGTTTAGGGGCAGGGTTAAGTTTAGGTCATTCGTATTATATCATATGAATTGGCATCATTTAGAATAAATGAGTGAGGTCATACAAATTCGTACGAATTAGCCACCTCGTAAAATACGTATGAATTGCCGTGAGATCAGGTTTATATATCTGAGTTTGTTCATAGAGTGGAAGCTGAAGCGCGCTCTGCAGGACACGGAGGCACATCACCTGCATTTTTTTAGGGGTGGGCATAGATTAATTTTTTGAATTAAAATGGCTCATTTGAATTCTGCCAAAGGCATTCAGAATATGTGTGCTACCTAAATCATGACTAAAAGTAAAGCCCTATTCGGACGGGACTAGTTTTACAGGAGGTCGTTAGGGAATGTTTAGTTTCACAGACGTACTTGGTGTTTGTAATCCGGTCCGAATCTGCCATGTCTGTGTTTTTCTCTCACAACCTCTGTGATAATTCCAGAGCAAATTACCTACTGTTTTTCAGCAAACTCAGTGATCCTCTGAGAAACCCAATCCCGTCCGAATGCCGGTGATATTTTTCTTAACAACACGTTTCTTGTGTGTTTTGGTCAACGCGTTATGCCGAAGAAGCTCTTTCCGCAACCACGGTTGATATATTTTGATAAAGAAAAAAAAACACAAATAAAGAGCCAGATCACGTTGACTGACTATAGTAATATCAGTATCAGGTAAGATCAGGTAAGATTACTTACGTTCATTTCTGCACTCGAAATTAAATGTTTACTACAATAAAAATCATAATAGTTGAACTAAAGTAACCACACATTAACATGGTTTTGCTGTACTAGACATTTATCTTCACCATGGTATTTGTGATTATACTAACTGTAATCAATCTGAATGAGTATAGCAATGCGATCTCTGTCACGCGCAGATGAACAAAACAGACCCTCTCACCTCTGTAATAAACAGGTGTTGGTCCTGTTGGACGATGACAATCGAAACTAAAGTTTGGTTGTAGAAGTAGTAACAAAAAAAAGTTGTCATCAAATCTGGGTTCTAGAAGTAAAAAAAAAAAGATGCAAATAAGGTTAAAACATAAAATGCAGTACAGATATTATTCAAAGTTTGATAGATTTGACCAATACATTGTTTGATTGTAGTTAAAATCAAAGTAAATAGTGCCATTTAACATGTTGTCCTGTTTCTCCCCTTCATCTCGTGTATGTCCCAAACATCAAATGTAAATAGTGACTGAATCTAAAGTATTGACAGAAGTGTCTCCTCTGCTTTCTCAGCTTCCAGCACTGGATCTGTTTGCCGGCCCTGTCTCTCTCTCTCTCTCTCTCCGGTCCTGCTGTTCTTCTCTTCAGGAACTGAATCAGGAGGAAAAACTCTACATAAACAAAATACACAGCATCAGTTCTCAATTCAAATGTAGTCTGATTTCTCTTATTTATGTTTATTTTTAATTCAGTGATATTAACTTTTGATGTTGTGTTTTTAATGCTTTAAAGAGCCAATTTAGTTTATGATATTTGAACGTTCTAAAAAACTAAAAAGATAGGCTAGACAGAGGAGACTGGGGACGGTTGCAGCACTTTTTATTTTCTTCAGTTTCTCAGACACAGTTATTTGTAGAAAAACATGAACATCTGTGAGAGACCCCCCCATTTCTGTCACATGTTTATGATCATGTACATACAATTAAATCTTGAACAGACAAACATCAAACATTGCATCTGACTCCGAGCAGGCGACGGGTGCAACGTTCATTCAAATATAATAATGAAATATTATTTAACGTTATATTTACATTTATTCATTTTAATTTGTGAACAGACAAAATGTAAATTAGTTAATTTGTAAAAATCGGCCGTATAAAGACTGGAACAAGAACAACAACCACGTTCAGTAAATCATTTGGTCTAAAACACCACACACAGTGTTCAACATTTGTATTTATTAATTGATTATTTAAGGTGTAATTTGCTCATCATTTTATTTTGTACTAGAAAAGAAAGTACAATTCGCTTCTGAGGACGCTATCCACCGTCAATAAGTACAGCTCTTTAAATTGAGCTACTGTTGTCTAATATAATCAATAACCAAGACTGAATTTGATCACGTTTAATAAAAATAATCTTAATTATAACACACATGTCCACAATTGGGCTGTTCAAACAACAAACAAACGATACAGTAAACAATATCAAAGACTGTAAGCACTCTTAACAAACTATAAACCGTGATCAGTGATGTTGTGTGCAGTGTATGATGAATTCATCTCTTACATCACGCATAGGTGTTTTCACACCTCACACTTTGTTGTTTCTGATGAGAGAATTCAATAAAGTGCATTAAACACAATTTTTGCACATCAGTGATGTAAATATTTAGTAAAATCCCCTTAAATAACAGAAATATTAAAGAAAACAAAATTGACCTAAAATCACTAAAGCACAAATACATTGGTTCACATCTAGGCTCCATCTTTATTTGTATGATAATCTATAAGAGTTTGGGATGTTTATAGGATTTTGTAAAAACAAGAAGGAAGGGTTTAAACAATTAACATCAAAGAACATTTTGAATATAACAGGGAGGAATAGTATATTAATATGGTTTCTCAGTAGTACTGGTTTAATGCACAGACTACAGGCAACTTTATTATTTGTATTATAAATATGAATTGAGGAGTAGTATCAGTATTCGTATTCTCTGGGTGGAGAAGGGATTGTGTTTAGATGGAGGAGCTGAACACGCAGCAACATTGAAAGCAGTGATTTGAGTTTCTGCTCCACCTCCCACAGTAGATGGCGCTAATGCTCTGTTAAGAAAGCGAAAGAAGGAGAAGAAAGAATGACCGCCAGGAGGGTGCGCGCTCCAGTGCGTTTATTCAAACAAATGCGAGTAATCGTGTGAATATTGCTCAGTCAGCACTTGTAGTTGTTATTGATAATAGTTTGAGATGTGGTGAAGAGAAGCGTTCTGAACTCTGCTCTTTTAAGAGCTTTATGTTGTGTCTGCTGGAGATAATAGTTTGGAAGCTGTTGTTTATTCTGACGTCCCTGTGGTTTCACTACAGCTGATTCTTTGTGTTAGCATCATTTATATACATAAGGGTTGTTTTCTAAGTCCTTCGGTTGTGTTTGTGTACATCAAATTAATAATATTGTCTGACAAATATTACTCCCATGATGTGTTTAACTCTTAGACGGTTATTTCATGACACAAGTGTGTTTTTGAGCTCAATAATATATACATTATGATGAAGAAAACACACAAACATTGTCATTACCCTGCCTTATTCACTCTCTGTGTTTCTTCATGTTGTGTTAGAAATTAATTAACTCTGACTGCATTTCTGTTCTTTGGCCGTCTTTCTATCCAATTTATCAGTTACTTCACATTAAAATATGCTGAAACAAGTTTCTTCTCAGACCTGTAGGATGTTAATAATACACGTAGTTGTTAGAAAGTCAAACATTGTGATGTAGTGATTTACAGAGAGACAAGGCTCATTTATAGGTTTATTATAAAGTTTGAAGTGCTTTTAGTTTAGTAGCAGCTGTTGAATACAGATGGTTGTCAACCAGAAGGAGGTTTTACCGCCGCTAGGAAACATACCTGAATGTGTGAAATAAAAATATCCTCATTATTAATATTAGTCACAGTGTAACTTGATCTGTATTTTATCTTTCCTATTTGTAAACATATTTTTATTGAGTTTTACAAGGTTTTCAAAAACAAAACAAAAAACCTTACATCAATCTTACCCCATCCAATCCCAGACAGGTTATAATTAAAATCACATAAAATAAAGCAAACCAAAATAAATAATAAACACAATGTTAATGTTATTTCTCATCAATATTTCCATCTTTAAGTCCAAAAACATCTCCCAGATTTTAAAGCTAATAAATGCCTCATAACTATCTTTGTAGTTTATTAAAAAGGGTTACATAAGAGCGCTTCATCGACCCCCAGAGGAATGTGTGTGAGCTGATGCTAAAACATGTTCCTGTTCAGAGTCTTTTAATAAATATCATACTCTTGATATTAAGCGGTTTCCGCAAGCTCTTAGATCTCATCCCAGTAACATGAAGCGGCCGCTCAGACTCAACAATATTCAAATATGCCTAAATCTGGTGGCCTTCTCTCATTTACAAGTGCACTATACTAAACATAATATTACGACTTTAATCTCGTAGTTTTAGATTTTTTATTTATTTCTTTTTTTGGAGGCACTAAAACTCCGTCGTACTTTTGACAGTGGCAAGTCTTTACGGTAAATAAAATTTGACAGACGTTTGGTTTCCCCTGGTCCTTGTAAAGGTAGCGTCCGTTAAGCCACAACATTATTAATATCAACAATAATTTAATATATAACATCTTTGTTGTTTACCTGGTTACCAGGAAATACGTTTACACAGCAGTTGTGTATTTCCGCTGTGAAATACGGAAGTTGTGAGAGGTCTGATCTGGGACATTCTGAATGCATGCAAACACTATCAGGCACACAACACTGCTTGCTTGCAGTCGGACTTAAGAAGTCTGTTCTGGAAGAAGAAGGCGGCTCCTACATGTAAGATATGGCTAGGAGAGATGATTTCTACTGTACATATGGTATAAATTAGGTTCCGTCTGAAGGGCAAATCTGAGCAGTTTAACACAATCTGGAATCTGTTACCTTGATGGAAATCCTGTAGATTAAGGCATTATTTGTCAATGTTATGTTTGAATATGTTTTCATCATACTGTAGAACTCAATGTAAACGGGTCTTGTAAGGGAGGGTTTGTGTTTTTATTACTCATTTCCTTTTTTTATTATAAATGTATGTATTCATATACTGCATTCAGTCTCATATTGCTTGTTTCACGTTTAATTCTTCTGTATTTTGAGAGGCCATGCCTTTCCATCTTCAGAGGAAACAGCCCTGAATGTTCAGAGACAAATGAACAATAATCAAGATGAATTCATTAACGAATTAAAATGTGTTCAGAGACCAATGAAAGACTTCAGTCAGCAGGTTATTAACTCAACATTAAAGGTTTTTATTCTTACAAGCCCATTTTAAACATAATGGCAAAAAAAACACAATTGCGTTAATGTTATTGCTTTGTATGCAGTTTCTTTTTTTTATATATATAATTTTGTGTAATACATGTCATGTTAATACGCTAATAAACAAAATACAAAAATGTTTTTGATCAATAATGCAGAGCAAAAACAATGCAATTTATAAAAATGTAATTGTTTAAAAAAACTGTACATGTATGATATTTCTTTGATTATATGAACATTAATAACTGTAGGGCAATGCTCAGATCATTCAGTGATGCAGGTAGGTTAGTCTCTCTCTTTCCAGATCACGTGATATTCTTTCTTTCATATGCTTAACTTCGTTCATGATGTTCTTTAACTGATAGATTTCTTCCTTCATGTTATCAATGAATTTCTCAGTTTTTGTCTTAAACTGTGTTTTGTCCATTTGTTTAGGTCTGGGAGCTTCTTCAGGGCTGGCACTGCTTTCTTTCACCTCACTTTCGAGAATGTCCTGGAGATCATCAATCACCAAGCTAATCTTAGCAACAGTTTTCCGCAGATTTCCACTTAAAAGCGATGTTGTAGATGTCTGGTCACCCGCTCCTCTGTTGTCAGGTTCCTGTGACGGCTGCATGTTCTCAAAAATGCGGGAGAAACGTTCACGGATTGCATTGGCCTGGTTTTCTGATAGTGTTGGATTTTGCACTATTTCCTCAATACGATTAAAAATCTGTTCTATCTTTTTAATAATGGGGTTGATTTGCTGATAAAATTCCTCAAGTTCCCTTTTAAGTGTTTCTCTGAAGTTATTCTTCTTGTATTTACTCTGTAATCCAACGATAGCAGCAATAACCCCAGCACCTAAAGCTGTCAATCCAGCAATGGCAAGAGACATCCCTGCAGTAAAAAAAGCAAGAACCCCTCCTGCCACTGCAGCTGAAGTTCCCAGTACTGCTCCTCCTATAGTGACTGCTGTAGCACGTCTGTAGTCCTTTTCAAACTGAGTAACGCGATGACTCATCTCCTTTATATTCTTCTCGCATTGGAGAGAAATGTCCAGATGTAGCCTGTTTAACTCCTCTTGGAGATAAATGACATCAGATCTACAGAGAAACAGAACAGAAACTTCATTCATTTTCTAAATGTATAAAGATGTGATGGGATAGGAACAATGTGTATGCGTAGTTGACAAATAAAAACTGGACTGTCCTGTGGTGTGACAGTAAAAATGTAGAAAATCTCAAATGTGATTGGCTGATAAGTATGTGATATTAGATCAATATCTGCTTCACGTAGTGCCTAACAATAGTCTTCAGCTGTTATATATTCACTGTAAACCACAGCTTCTTGCTTTAGTATCTCTCTGCTTGTGGTAGTATCACAGCGAGTGTCATGACAGATGACTAAATGTTACGGTCTATGTTTCACAGAATATAGTTTTAAGATGTTTTCAGAGACAGGAGATCCATCAACCTTTTGTGATTTCAAAATATATCTGAAATGTCTTTCCTTCAGGGCCATTTAATCTTAAATTTTAATATTGTTAGACTAAAAGTGTTTAAAACTGTTTGTAGAATAAAAACTACAAAGGTCCCACAGTCTGTTTTCCTGTCTTATTTTGATGCATGTCTGAATTATTCCCCTACAGGAGAAATAGGGACCAATTTAAATGATAAATGAAACTGAATCATTGAATCAAAGTTATTTATTTATTAATAAGACAGAATTTTACCTCAAATATTGATAACACCATAGACATAACTGATTGTTGCCAGTGTTTGACGGACATTGTTTTTATTATATAACAATCAAAATGTTCAAAGCTATTTTATTGGATGTAGCATATTAAACTCATTTTAAATGCATAGCAATACTTTTTTTCCACACACGTTTATTAAAATAAATACAGTACTTTTTTTTTTTTCCTGGGTTATAAATTGCTGTATTATTTTAATCTGAAATATGCTGTGATTTTAAAGGCAATGTATATAAATCAGTCAAGGCCAAGCACAAAGCATGCACATTAGGATCGGTGATGAATGGGAAAAGGCATACGTTTTTTTTGTTTGTTTGTTTTTTTCATTTTTCAGTAACCATGCTGCTGGCTGAGCATTTATAATACATACAGTACTGTGCAAGGGTTTAGGCAGGTGTGAAAAAATGCTGAAAGCATTAGAAATGAAAGTGTTAAACATTGATTTTCATAAATGAACAAAACGCAGTTAAAGAATAAAAGAGAAATCTAAATCAAATCAGTATTTGGTGTGACCACTCTTTGCCTTCAGAACAGCAGCAGTTCTTCTAGGTACACTTGCACACAGTCTTTGAAGGAACTCCGCTCTCACATCCTTCTGTCTCTTCCAGTGCTTCTTGTTCTTCTTTATGCTGAAGATAGTTAATGACTGTATGGCTGTAGGTTTGGTGTCGTGGTCCTGCTGCAGAATACATTTTTCTGTAGCTCTGAAGCCCTTCCATGAAGACCACTTCTGGCCAGACGTCTCCAGAGAGTAGATGAGTGTACCTGGTTTCTGCCAGTTCTGAGCTGATGGCACTGCTGGACATCTTCCGACTTCGAAGGGTAATAAGCTTGATGATCATTAGCACCTGACTATAATCCTACAACATCCCAGACTTTGTGCAAGTGTTGATGTGAAGTGAAGAATTGATGCTGGTTTGAAGGAAAAAGTTAGTAACACCAAATGCTGATTTGTTTTAGATTTTTCTGTTCGCTCACTTTGCATTTTGTAAATTTACCAAAAAAAAAAAGCATTATTAATATTTCTGAAAGCATTTGTTTACAGCATTTTTTCACACCTGCCTAAAACTTCTGCACAGTACTGTATGTTTACAGTAAATGCCACTATATAGTACAATATCTGCATTGGTGCACGTACATTACGTTAATATTTTCACTGTTGAGTTTTACTGAGGTCAGTGAAATGAATATTAATGAGTAATACCGGCACCACTTTGCTTCACCAATTTACTATTACTTGTGTTGTTTTCTTGTGATGAAAGTTTAGTGGTACTTGTCTCCTTCTTTCCTGACATTGAACTGTTTTATTTTATTTATATGTGCATTTATCAATGTTTATACAAACAAAAGCCTAAATTTGACATTACATTTACATATAGTCTTCAGCAGATGCTCAACGACTTACAGAAGAGACAAATCAAAACCAACAAAGTGCTATGACAAGTATTGACTATAAAAGAGGTTAACACACAGACTAATGCGTAGAAATACTTGTCCTAACTTTAAAGTACTTATATTAAATGTCCAGACTTTATTTTGGGTATAGATTCCTGAGTCAATAAGAAGTTTGAGCATCAGTTATTCTGCTTTTGTGAATCATCTCCATGCTGCTGCGCCGCCGGTGAGGTCTTGGTGATGAAGTCATTGTTACTAAATAACACAAGAGAAAACATTCAGATAATTAGATTTTAGGTTAGATTCAACTTTATTGTCATTACAATATACACAAGTATAAGGCGAAGGGATGCAGGAGTCTAACACCAGGGGCTGTTTACAGTGTTTATTACCACGACCACGTCTGTGTGTCCGAGTTAAACCTGCTTCTTGTGTATCCTGCTTGTAGCAAATCAAAATATGATGCATCTGAAGCTGACTGCCACACAAGCGTGCGATCTCTTTATCGCTGCACATACGCCTGTCTCTCTCTCTGTGTCAGCTCTGCTTTAGCTCTGTTTGGTGAGCGGCTGAAAGGAGCTGTGCTTTTTTAGTTAAAACACAGATGTTGCTTCTCTAATTTTACATGCAAGTACAGCCTCAATCGCAGCACAGCAATTGCCTTTACCTTATGTACAGTCTTTGACTTTATCAGACGACAACACAATTAAAAATCTGGATTTTAGCGCAGGTTAACATCTTGGAAGGTAGAGCTGGTTTCATATTCATTCCATTGTCTGACAACAGAAATATATCAATATAAATGGAGACTTTTATGGAGAATTTAACTATCAAAATATATGTGCATGTGGACAAAGAGAATCAAAGAAACATAATATGAAATAAATGTATTTTTTTTTTTTGCATATTTACAAGAAGTAGGCTGCCCTGTCATGCAAAAATGTATATAATATATAAAGTAATAAGATAATAAGTAATATGATACCTCTATTTTTTTATTTTTTAAAGGTTGTATCTCAACGGTAAATCTATTGCTATTTTGTGGTCCACATGAAATAATTAAAGTGTCTGCTAAATGAATAAATGTAAATGAAATAATATTATGAAATGTACATGATAAATGTAGAAACACTGGCTATAACTCTGGAGCACCGCTGTGCAGCAGTGTCTCTCACAACAAACAAGGAAGCTCAATGTTGATCTAGGTACATGTGTGCAAATATATTCCTAGATTTTCCTGGGACCCCCAATTCACTTTATCCACCCCTGGTAAACACTATGATCGTGTAAAATAACACTCGTTCATGGCTGACAGAAAATGGTGGTTTGTTCGTAGGCCTGTGTAGCACCCAACATATCCTGCTGTACGCCATTGGCTAATTATAGCTAAATTAAATCAAAGCTAACTAAAGACATTACAATGCAATACCATCTGAAAAAACAATATTCACTTTTACAAACATTACAAACAAACATTCAGAGTTTGTTTATTGTTTAATTAAAATCTATTTACAAAACTGCTGTTCTGTTTTTCGCCCGTTTGTGTTTAGTTACGGTTTCGTTTCTTTTCGCTGCTTCACGTCTAATGCACTGCCCGCACGAGTAAACAATACAATTAAATATCAATACCCCTCCACAAACACATTACAGCATTACAGTACTCTGACCTTGTTGCAGTCCTGATCAAATCTCCTGACTGTGTTCTGTATAAGAATCTGAAGAAACAGAGCTGGTGTTTCGTGCGTCGAATCACAACCAACGAGGGATCATTCTCCTCCAGGCGTTTGGGGACAGAGTCCAGGGTGTGACACTGCGGGACGAAGTCCACTCAGATAGCAAAATTGCTGTGGCCCAGATCACATCTAACACTTTCATCTGCCCCACTTTTGGCCTGGAATGATGGCATTTGATTGGTCTGCTCCTGTCTGATAAATTTAGGCCACAAGCAAACCAAAGAAAGGCTCCATGTCACCCAAGCACAAAACCAAGAAAGCACATCTGTCCCAATCTGGGCAACAGTTCATGTTCATTTCAGCCCATATCCAACGACTTGCTCTGGCACACTCCCAGCATGGATGTTTGACATATCACAACCACAAGCAAACCAGTGTGATGCCACATGTCAGCCAAAAACAAACAAAGTCTACATCTGGTCCTTCATGCCAGTTCTGACCCAGATCCAGTTTTGAGTTGACAATACCAATCCAGTCCAATCTGGGTTTGTTGGTACCATGAAAATTATCATCAGTATTTTTGTCAACTTGAGCTTGATCCTGAATGGAACGTGCACATAAAAAGTGTGACTTCAGTTAAAAGTTTTACATTACTTCATTGTGATCCATGCGTATGTGTAATATTCTTTAATTTTACTAATCAATCTTTGTTTATTTTAATTATTATATATTTATGCATCACATGAAAGCTTAATAAACATGCTTTTGATTGATGTATGGTTAGGATTATTTAGCATATTAGTGTAAGACACTATCTGTCTGAGACTCAACTATTAGAAATGAGAAAATCTGAATCTGAGGGAGCGAAGAAATCAAAATGCTGAGGAAATCATCTTTACTGTTCATAGCAATGCATATTGCAAACAAGAAAATATGTTTTGATATATTTACAGTTGGAAATGTTATAAAAAAGTGCTCCAGGCTCACAAACAATGTTAAAAATCCCATCAGTTCTTCTCATAACTAATAGGCTAAACAGTAAATACAAAAATGAAAGCATACTTCAGCTAAAACACCTTGGACGACCCATTCATCATAGAGTAGAATTGTCCCTCAAAGCCTCAAAAAGCTCCTAAAGGAGTTTCAGTATCTGCTGACCTTCTTCTGGCCATGCTGAGCTTGTTTCTGTGAGCTTCAGACTGATCCCGGAAGACAGCGATGTGTGAGAGAGACCAAGCTTCTGTCCACAGGTACCTGTTACATCTTCCTCTTCAATATATATCAACAGCTTTAACAGTAATGAGAGGAGGAAAGGATGCTGAAGTGTGTGAGGTACTCTGGCGACCAGTGCACGGTTTTAGCTTTGATGTTTCTGATAAAGTGAATTGTTTTATTAAAACGATGAGTCAGATTAGCAAGAACGGAAGCATCAGCGATAAAGTGTGATAATGACTAATATGAGCGGATTAGACAGGAAAACCACTGAGCATTTCCTGACCTCAGCGTAAAGTGTTGTATGTAAAGAGCAGTTAGAAGCTCATTAATGCTGTGCGTGGTGTTAGTTTCGGACGAGAGATGCGTGTGAGTGAAGATGGTGGAAGGTCTTCCCGCCGACTCAAGGACTTTACTCTCAGCTCATCTTTCTCCAGTGACTCTCTGAGGATGTTGTGCTCTGCTCATAAGCGCTCTGTCTCTCGGCTGATCTGATATTTTTATATCTCGTATGAATCTGTGTCGTGTATAAATGTGTGAACGGAGTGTGTGAAACTATCACCACGTGTTAGCTTCGAGTGCGTGCGGATGTAGTTCCTCTTCTCCGTGAGGGATTCGCGCTTAAAAAGTAACACAAGAAAACTAGCATGAGGTTATTTCTGCCTTTGCATGACCTAAAAAATGTTTGTTTGTTTTTTACATTTTCTGATATTCATCCCTTTCTTTTCTTCTGTGAAACACGACAGCAGTGATCTTTTGTTTGTGGTTTGAATCAGTGGATGGTGACAGGGTGTTAAAACCCCCAGCAGGAATGAGTACAGCCCCTCTCAATCAATAGAAAAGATCCATTGTCTGATATATTCATGCAGGCAAAATTGAAATGTATTAAACATATACTTAATAAAAACAACTAAGTATATGAATGAGAACAATGAAAGCGTGCAGAAACACATCTAGATGTAGTTCAGTACTTAGCATGTCTTTAGCAGGGCTTTAAGAAGGTAATTCTGCATCTCACTTCTGTCTGCTGTTTGAGGGGAAATGTCACTCTTTTCATAGCTTTTACCGGCTCTGAGACACTTGTCTGTTCTCCTGCTCTTATTTTAGCAAAAAGTAATGTCAGCACTTCTTCTGCTATATTTGCACACTTAAAACAGTAATTAGGTCTTTTATATTTTCTGTGATGTGTGGAATTGTCCCGTGGCTGCTAGCGTCACGTCTCAGTATGATTCACTGGGCTGTATAACACTACTGATTAAAAGTTTGGTTCAGTATACTGTCAATCAAAAATAGACTTATTATTGTGTTATTTAGTAGCTTTCAGGAGGGTCTACTCATTTTTACAACACAACATTTCATCCCTTTAATAAGAAAATCTTATTTTGCTGAATAATGTCAACAGTCTTCTTTGGTGACTGATCAGGCAGGCTCGTTGGAACATTATATCTCCAAAGAACCCTAACAAGTCGTCTGAGCAGAGAGTAACTGCTGGGTTTTAGAGGGGGTGTACTTATTTATGAGTACTGTAAATCAATAACCATGTTTTCTTGGAGAGTTTTGTATCATGCATCAATGTGCAATGTGCAACCGTTATGTAACCGAAAGTGTATTTGACTCAGAAATCCCTGTCAGAGTCTGATGATGGAGAGCATCATGAATGTGACGTGTTCAGAGATTCAGATCTCAGACGGGTTTGAGTTCAGAGTTCCTGCTGATGATAGATTCAGTCTCCTCCAGCAGCAGCAGACTGACTGTGAACACCTCTGGTACTCACAGGTGAGAGAGTGTTTCTGTCCTCACACACACACAC
>JAUYWG010000387.1:0-16128 GCA_034779775.1 Enteromius afrohamiltoni | reverse complement strand
GGTTTTGTTGCCTGGGGCCCCAGAGACCCCAAAGTACACCAGTGTGATTTCAAAACGAAGACCGCACAAGGGTTAAAGCAGTCATGATGTTACTAAAAAGAACATTATTTTGTGTATTTTGTGTTCTAATGCAATGTGTTTGTGGTTTAACGTTCAAAATAATAAAACCCAGTGCAAACAATGCATTTGTTGCATACAGTGGGGAGATAATAACAGATTATTATGATTTATACTGTCTTTTTACATGTTTGGGTGGTGTTATGCAACAGAGTGACATAGATGTGCGGGGACATGTTTAAATGAGGCATTTTATAAAAGCGTGGTGGCGTTTTTTTTTAGACTTTAGTCTTTGCCACTTTAGGGATCTTTTCTATGCACAAACAGCTTGTAACACTCCAAATAGAAAGGAAAACTTGAAATTGCTGTGTTCGAGGGGAGGGGCTTACAAATAGGTCATTTATTTGATTGACTATAATGTTACCTCTTTCATGTATGTTCTATAACCTGTTTATATGTAATTAATTTAAATCTTTTCAGCTGTCAGCCATTTCAAAACAGATTCAAATTAAATCAGCTGAAGAAGTTTCAGTGTCTGTATGAAGGAACAGCAAAGCAAGAAAACCCAACACGCCTGAATGAGATCTACACAGAGCTTTACATCACAGAGAGTGAAAGCGGAGAGATCAGTAATGAGCATGAGGTAATTCAGATTGAGACACAGTCCAGGAGAGCAGCAACAGAGGACACACCAATCATATGTAATAAGATCTTTAGACCTTTACCTGGACAAGACAAAGCCATCAGAACTGTGCTGACAAACGGAGTCGCTGGGATTGGAAAAACAGTCTCTGTGCAGAAGTTCATTGTGGACTGGGCTGAAGGGAAAGAGAATCAGGACATCCAGCTCATATTTCCACTTCCTTTCAGAGAAATCAACCTGATGAAGGACAAAACACACAGTCTTTCAGATCTTCTCCATATATTTTTTCCCGAAACCAAAGACATAGAAATATATAGTGAAGGATATAAAGTGTTGTTTATCTTTGATGGTCTGGATGAGTGTCGACTGTCTCTGGACTTTAAGGGGAATGTGAGGTTGCATGATGTAAGTGAATCAGCATCAGTGGACGTGCTGCTGACGAACCTCATTGTGGGGAATCTGCTTCCCTCTGCTCTCATCTGGATCACCTCCAGACCAGCAGCAGCTGATCTCATCCCCTCTGAGTGTGTCCATCGAGTGACAGAGGTCCGAGGCTTCAATGATCCACAGAAAGAGGAATATTTTAGGAAGAGAATCAGTGATCGAAGTCTTGCCAATAGGATCGTCTCACACCTGAAGTCATCAAGGAGCCTCCACATCATGTGTCACATCCCAGTGTTCTGCTGGATCTCAGCCACTGTTCTAGAGAAGATGTTGACTGCAGCAGAGAGTGGAGAGGTTCCCAAGACTCTCACTCAAATGTACACACACTTCCTGATCATTCAGACCAACATCAAACATCAGAAGGACTATGAGAAGAAAGTTAAAGATGAAGACATGATTGTCAAACTGGGGAAACTGGCTTTTCAGCAGCTTGTGAAAGGAAACCTGATCTTCTATGAGGAAGACCTGAGAGAATGTGGCATTGATGAGACAGAAGCATCCGTGTACTCAGGATTGTGCACCCAGATTTTCAGAGAGGACTTTGGCTTGAATCAGGGGAAAGTCTTCTGCTTTGTTCATCTGAGCATCCAGGAACATCTAGCAGCTTTATATGCACATCTGTCCATTATGAAAAAAAACAGAAATGTGTTTATCACTCTGTCTTCTAGTCCTTTGAAGCATATAAAGAAGGCTTTACATGTTTCATTATCTGAGCTGCATCAGAGAGCCGTGAAAAAGGCATTCAAGAGTAAAAATGGACATATGGACCTTTTCCTGCGTTTTCTTCTGGGTCTCTCATTGAAGTCCAATCAGACTCTCTTACAAGAACTACTGACACTGACAGTAAGCTGCTCCTACAACAAAGAGGAAACGGTTAAGTTCCTCAAACAGAAGATCGGAGAGAATTCCTCTCCAGAGAGATCCATCAATCTGTTTCACTGTCTGAATGAACTGGGTGATGATTCACTGATGAAGGAGATCCAAGATTATTTGAAATCTGGAAAAATAAGAGAAACCAAACTCTCCTCTTCACAGTGGTCAGCTCTGGTTTATGTGTTACTGACATCAGAACAGAAGATGGATGCTTTCAAACTAAAACTGTTTATTGGATCCCAAAATACAGCAGATGAGGTTCTTCAGAAGCTGCTGCCTTTGGTTAAAGAATCTAAATCAGTTCAGTAAGTCACACTGACAACAATCACTACACTGATAAAGCGTTATCACATGAACATAATACTGACTTTAGCTTACTGAAAGCAACAAAGATTTACACAAAATCCCATCACTGGGAGTTAGCAGAGAGAGAGCTTACTGAAGCACCTGAGGAGATGTTGTTGTGTGTGTAAGAGCTGATAATTGTAGAGGTCAGTGCATGACTAGAATCAAAACTGAAAGCAAACAGCAACAGTTTCTTTAACATGTTTTATATATATATATATATATATATATAGATGACTGTTTGTCTTGTAATGATGTTTATGAGAATGTTTTATTTCATGCTGTAGTCACAGCTTGTATCAGTTTACCATGCATCTTCAATCTCTGTAGGTTAATGGATTGTGGCGTTACAGATAAAAGTTGTGCTGCTCTGGCTTCAGCTCTGAGATCAAGCCCCTCACACATGAGACATATGAATCTGTCTCTGAATAAACTAGGAGCATCAGGAGTGAATCTGCTTTCTAATGGACTGAAGGATCCTCATTGTAAATTGGAAAAACTGAGGTAGGACTGGTGGTAACTCAAGCAGTAATTTCCAAGCCTTTTGCAATAGCCACACCTCGGTTATGGAATAACTTGCCACTAGACATCCACTCTGCCCCATCACTGATTGCTTTTAAAATGGCTTTGAAGAAGCACTTTGAGTCTTGGCTTGTGAGTCTCATTTAGGAGAGGCCTCAATATCAGGTTTTTTTCTAATGGTCTGATTTGTAATTTTTTTCTGTTTGGTTTCCTTGATTATTCTGCTTTTGTGGCAGTAGAAATGTGCTATATAAGAGAAATATATCCATCTATCCCAAATCAAGCATACAATAAACCCAGTACATCAATTTGAAATAATGTGCATTTAATGTTCTCTACTAGAGCCAGTAATTTAAGAAGAAGTCTGAATAAAATAACTGTTAAGGTAAACTTGTGTAATCAGTCACCCGGTCTCACAGTGTTTACAAGATTTTTTACACTAAGATGCATCCAATTGAAATGTATTAGTTTAAAAAACGTGCTGGACTTACGAAAATAACTAAATAAATGTGTCCCTGGCACAAATAAATAGATTAAAGGAAACGTATGTACAATTGACATCTTGTGGCTGAACTAGGTATTGCAGTCCAAATTCAAATAGTATTTTCTGCCAAGCAGGCAACCTGGATGCTGAAACACTACTGACTTCATGATTGGGAGAAAGATGGATAAAACAATGCCTGTTGAAGATAACAGAGACATTTTATGATTGTTACAATGCATTTCTTACATACGGTTCCTTTAAATTGATTTACGTGTCTACATCACAAAACCGCACTGAGAATGCAAACACAGAGATGAGTATCATTTTTTTCCACAGGTTGGGTAAGTGTGGCGTCACAGATGAAGGTTGTGCTGCTCTGGCTTCAGCTCTGAAATCAAACCCTTCACACCTGAAAGAATTGGATCTGTCACTAAATAAACTAGGAGACTCAGGAGTGAATATGCTCTCTGATGCACTGAAGGATCCTAACTGTAGACTTGAAACACTGCGGTAAGATTGAATGATTAAATATTCTCCTCCATTTTACTCCCATGGCATTTTAAATAAAATGAAAATGAAAATGTAAAGTGTTCTGTCATATAATTTAATGTTGTTTTAATGTTCCTTACAACATTTTTATGTTATTTTAAAATGTTTATGATAGTAATGGGTGAGTGGATAATGTGAAAGCGACGACTGCTAGCATACAAATCTTTTGGGGATTTAGAAGGTATTTACATAAAAATGCAAAGGATTCTGCCGTTGAATGACATTTAAAATGATCCCCGTTTAGAAGTGAGTCTACACCTGAGCTGTCATTTAGTGTTTTGTCATTGTATTTGATTTCTAAAATACACAAAATTAGGAAACCAAAGAAACCAATTTACTGAAGATAGCTGTGTAGCACAGTTCTCCAGCTAGTGATTGCCACCTAGATCCAGTTCGTATCCAGATCAGCACCTAGAGATGATGTCCACAGTCCTGAATGTCAGTGGAGACCAGGACACTTAAACGTCTTTTAATCTAAACTACATATGGCTTTATAGCAGGGTCCTCTAGAGTGGAAACTCTTTGTTTTCTGGTGTGGTGTGGGCAGCGCAACTTGTGTCCAGTGCACTATAGCTTTACTGCTGGAGTTCCTATTAAGTGGTGGCCCCAGCCGGTCTTGCTTTTTTTTGTAACAATGATTGCCCATATCATGTGCTAATAGGAGGTCTCTCTATTGGGTGACTCCATTGGTTTCCTGTTTTCTACAAGGAGA
Organism: Enteromius afrohamiltoni; assembly: GCA_034779775.1. Classification (NCBI taxonomy): domain Eukaryota; kingdom Metazoa; phylum Chordata; class Actinopteri; order Cypriniformes; family Cyprinidae; genus Enteromius; species Enteromius afrohamiltoni. The sequence continues at coordinate 11,499 of JAUYWG010000387.1, read as the reverse complement.
GTGAAGGCTTAGACCTTTCTGCCCTATGAAAATGTCTTAATGGGAGTTATCAGTTGCTGTAGAACAGGGGGGATGGAACCTAGCTGCCAGGTCTTGAACTGGACACTGGAGGATTAAGTTTAAGAATTGCCTAGGCTAGAAGTAATGTTAATGCATTTTTTCCTCTATTTAACAGTATCAATGCCCAACCCTGCTCCTGGTGATCGACTGTCCTGCAAAGTTGAACTCCAACTCTAGTCAAACACACCTGAAGCAACTACGTTTTTTAGGACCGCTTGTAAAATAAAGGCATGTGTGTTTGATTAGAGTTGGAGCTAAACGTACTCATTACTTACTTATTCTACTAAACCTAAACCTACCCTAACAGTCTCTGAGAGCTAGTAGACATGCAGTTGTGATTTAATGAGAATTAGTTTAATTTCACATGTAGTTGACATGTAATTACAAAATTACTTATAGTTAGTAGTAACTTATAAATTGACTATCGAAATAAAGTGTAACCCCATTAACTTACAATGAAAGATGTCTTCTCTCAGGTAGATTAAATTCTTCATCAAACTAAAACTTACCCCAGCTCCCAATTTAGGGGTTCCTAATCGTCTGGCCTAAATATACAAACAAGAAGCCCTGATTAACCTGACCATCATCCTATCCCCTTTACCTTTTCATCTTCTAACTCACCCCTAACGTTCTGAACAATAAACTATTCTGTTGTGGCATGATTCTTGCTTGTGAATTGGTGATTCAATAATAATGGACATAAGACATTTAAATGTGAATCATCCTAATTAAGCACATGGGCCCTGAACTGAGAGACTGAAGAGTGTTATTGTTCTCTACAGGTTGAGTGAGTGTGGATTCACAGATGAAGGTTGTGCAGCTCTGGCTTCAGCATTAAGATCAAACCCCTCACACCTCAGAGAACTGAATCTGTCATTAAATAAATTAGGAGCATCAGGCCTGAATATGCTTTCTGATCTACTGAAGGATCCTCAGTGTAAACTGGAAATACTGCGGTAAGGCTGTTTGAATGTCTCAAGCAACACATTCTCACTCCTAACTCGTCAACATTTGTACGCTTGGTCAAGACCATTTTTCGTCGCTTTTTTGATGATCAAGGTACACCTTTGTAGTCACATTTCGACGTGAGGGGTCCTCCGTTGTTTTCAGTTGTTTGGCTTAATGTCATGGTTTGCATGCATATATAAATTTATTATATAATTTTTTACTTTTATTGGAGCACCAAACCCCACCCCTACCCTAAACCTACCCACCTCTGAACAATATAAAACACTCACAGGCAAATGCAGTCACAGGTATTTATTGCACAAACTAATCATAAACAAGCAGTATAAATACATTATAAACAAGTCATGTCACATTCCAAGTCTTCTGAAGCCATACAAAGTCTTTATGTGAAGAAGAGAGCACAAGGTTTTAATGACTAAAAACGATCCTGCTCCGTTTACGCGCTGTGATCTCATTCAGGAAGCATACTCGCGTCTGGTAGCATGACGCAATGGATCACGACATACACAAGAGCCAATAGGATTTCACAACAGCAAGACGCAATCAATCACGAGACGCGCAAGAGCCAATGAAAGCCAACGATGACGTAAGGAATCGCGTTTTTTAGAATCGCTCACAGACAGGAAGTACACGGACGATGGAGACAGCAATCGTGTCTATTCCTTTCACAAATCAATCTGTTTGAATCAAAAGACTTGGAATATTAATGTCTTTCAAATAAATGATGACGGTGGTTGTATCTGCCTGCTGTATCTTGTGTTTTATTCACAGATGGTAGGTTTAGGAGCAGGGTTTGTGTTACGTGCTTATAAATGTATTCAGGATTTTAAATGCACTTCAGGATTTTTACAACCGGATCTCACGGCAATTCGATTATTTTACGAGGTGGCTAAATCATATGAATTTGTATGACCTCACTCCCACTATAGTCATAGAGTGCTTTTATGATATTCATTTCATGAAATCATTCATATTAATGTAAAAACAGCCCACTGAGAACACTTGAAACTTTTCAAACATTATGAAAAATTATTTTAGGTTTAAGTGTAAGACATTGGAAGCATTTTTTTTAAAGCATGCAGTGCCATCTGCTTTTAAAAACTATGCTCACAATTGCTTTGCATTGCTGCACACTGCTCCAGTGTTGACTGTGTGTGTTTGTGTGTGTGTTCACTACTTATTGGTCACTCACTGTGTGTGTGCACTTGGATGGCTTAAATGCATTCAAAGTATGGGTTGCCATAGATTAGACCTGGTAAAAGTGTCATAGATTTAGTCTCTCTGTCTGATAGTGTTCCTGGTTCTCTGAACTGGGAGTGTGAAAAATGTCATTGTTCTCTTCAGGTTAAGTTATTGTGGAGTCACAGACGAAGGCTGTGCTGCTCTGGCTTCAGCTCTGAGATCAAACCCTTCACACCTGAGAGAACTGGATCTGTCTGGAAATGAACTAGGAGCATCAGAACTGAATCTGCTTTCTGTTGAACTGAAAAATCCTCTCTGTAACCTGGAGATACTGCGGTAAGATTGTATAAATGTGTAATAACATTCTCATTCATTTTCTTTACATGAATAATGAACAAAATCAAAACCAAATCTAATCAAGACTAGACTTGTGTTCATTTTGGTTCTTCCCCACGTGTATGCCCTTATTTGGTCTTTCCTGTGTTTGTAATGATTATTAGTTGATTAATCCCCACCTGAATTCCTCACCTGTGTCCCGTTCAGTTTATTAGCCCCTGTCCATGGATTAATGTTGTAAATGTCACATGTGTGTTGATGCAAAGCAAACTTCTATTCTGTATCGACTCCTTCATTGAAGCCTTTGATTCTACAACCACTGCACATTACACATACATAATGTGAATAAATAATGAGATCATTTGTCAATTTTTAAAGAGCAAGATGTGATGCAGAGGCCAGAAACATAATACAACAGTGTATTGAAACGGAAGTAAATCTTTTAAAATGAGAATTTTATTAGAGCAGGTAATTTATTTTAAGAATTTTGTTTCAAGACAGTATATTAATAAAATGATACATAAAGAAAACATGCAAACTACATTACATTTGAGTTTTTCCTTACAACAAGTAAATAATTCACATACAAGTCTGGAGAAAAAAAAACATAACCAGTATACTTAACCCAAAAAACCTAGTGCCATAGATCCTTTAAAAGCAGGTGCATCAATTACATCTGAATCCCAGTCTGTTTTTCCACTCATCATTATTTTGCACTACAGCAGAGTTGTAAATGTTATAACTGATATCTATAATGCATTAGAAACACAACTGTTTATTTCATGATCTTGCTAGTGTATCATTCGATTTTGTTTTCTTATCTGATCTTGTTGTATTCCAATGAATGTTAATGTCTTGAAAATGATAACCTTTTTTTAATGACTTTCCTGATTAAGTTAAATTGTTTTCTACAGGTTAAGTGATTGTGGAGTCACAGATGAAGGTTGTGCTGCTCTGGCTGCAGTTCTGAGATCAAACCCCTCACACCTGAGAGAACTGGATCTGACTAGAAATAAACTCAGAGACTCAGATGTGAAGCTGCTCTCTGATATGAAGGAAAATCTCAATTATAAACTGGAAACGCTTAAGTGAGTTGTGCTGTTTGAATTATTATAGAAATTTGATACAGTTTCTTCTTATGTACAATACTTATGTACAAGTTTAATAAGAGTTTGATCATGTTTATAGTATGAATTAAGTAACTTATTTTTTTTTTTTTAAATAAAGTGTTTCACTTTTATTACTGACTGTTTCCATGCACACTCATTATGCGATTATAATGAGATTTAAGCAATGTTGTGATTCAAATGTATCTCATGTAAACAATACTTTGATCAAATTTATGTCATTAAGCTCATAATTGTAGTAGCCATGTTCATGGTATAATATGTAATATATTTAACACATATGTAGGACATTTCAATTTCATAAAGGTGCAGAACAACCATCCAGTACTTGTGTTTAAAATTAAAACAGCAGCCAGAAATACAGAATACAGCATGTAAGCATGAGTGAAGATGTTTGCTCATGTGATTTTGTCCTTACACTGATTATTGGAAATAATCACATTACTGGTGTTGTCTTTTTTTTTCAGATGTTAGTCTGATCTTCTCTGGATCAACTGATGACAGACATCACATTCAACAGAATCCTACAGACACAAACCTATAGTAATCATCACACAACTGTCTGTGCAACTTTCCAGAAATCACCCAACTGTTGATTCAAACAAAGTCAAAGAATGGAACCTGTATCATATGTATTCTTATACACATTTTATATTTTTATATACTGTGTAAATTGTAAATTACAATATTACCAGTTGTTTGTTAAATATTCTGGTCAGTTCATGTTAGAAAAATTTATATTGAGTTGAAATATTAGCACAATCTGCACTTTGAATAGGATGATTTATCTTACTGGCCTCAGTATTTGTAGCTCATTTATACAAGCAACAGACTGTTTTTTGTTAAACAAAGATTTTCAGAACATATATTTTCTCTTTAAATAAATTCTCAGATTCCCCCCCCCCCCTTTCAAAATGTGTTGCTTCCATTGATTCTGGCTGATTACTAAGTCTTTGGCATAACACGAATTTACAAATAAATCCTCACACCTTTACAGTGCATCAAGAATTTTGTCACGCTCAGTAAGGACAGACAACAGGAAGTAAAATAGGAAGTGAGTTTATTTATGTAAAATAACACAGTTCCCATGCTGGTAGAGCAAGGCGTGCAGGTGAGTAATTCAAGTCTTTGTGAATCAAACAGGTTCTCTGAAGGGGAGTTCACAGGTAAGTCTCTTTTAGCAGGTTTGTAGCAGACAACGGGCAGATCGCACCACAAGTAAGCAAAAGGGTGAGAAGACTAAGTTCTTTAAAGATCACTCTTACACTCTTTGAAGGTAATTCGGTTCCGACTTAAAGGAAGTTGAAGACGAGAGGGCAGACTGGTTGCTGAAGGATCCAGATGAGTAGAGTGATACAACCTTGAGCTCAGCCATAGACTGTTTGTGCTGATCCAGGAACAGGTGACAGACTGACGGGTGTTATTATTCTCTCCAGGTTGAATCATTGTGGAGTCACAGATGAAGATTGTGTTGCTCTGGCTTCAGCTCTGAGATCTAACCCCTCACACCTCAGAAAACTGAATCTGACTAGAAATAAACTACAAGACTCAGGAATTAATCCTCAAAAAACCTCATTGTCAACTCAAGAAACTAAAGTACGATTGTATGAAAGTCTCAGAATCTTTTGTCTCCTACTACTAGGGTTAATGAATGATACTATAAAACAAAACTATAACTAATACAACCAAGAACAGCCTTAAAACTGTCAGGTAACTGAAGATTATGTTTTTTTTTTGTTTTTTATCTTCATTTATCTTTAAAGTTTGAAGTAATTTTGCTTAATTTTTTATGATAGTATGCAAGTGATTGGATGATGCATAAAGAATAAGACAAGGAAAGTTGAAATTAACTCCATAAATACCTATGTAGATGTGGGTCTGAACCTTAGACTGGAGCGCACACCAGTGCACACACACTTTAAGTCCTTACACAATCTAACATGTGTTTAAAATTGAACTGGAAATTAGGTGCTGGGCGTCCGGTCAGAGGAGAACTGGACTTAACTAAGCCTGGTTCTCCCAAGGTTTTTCCCCCCATTCTCTCATGGATTGGGTTTTGGTTCCTTGCCGCTGTCTCCTCTGGCTTGCTTAGTTGGGGACACCTGATTTCCAGTGATTATCGTCGTCTTTACTACAGAGACTGTCTTTGCATTTGATAAATAAAGTTTAATCTCGTCATTATACATTACTATTACTCTATTTTTCCTACTTGATAATGTTCAGTGCTTTGCTATCTGTATTGTTAAAAGCGCTATATAAAAATAGTGACTTGACTTGACTTGACTGGACTTCCGAGAGCTTTCTGACCCTATAGACAGCATTCCTACCACAATCAACGTACGGATATTGAGAGTTGATTATATTTTCTACTAACATAAACTGACAAATACCCAAGCCTGCTCTGATTGTAGTGTTTGTGAAGCTGCAGCCGCTGATCTGGATGAACTCACAGATTTTGTAACATCATATATCAGTTTATATGAAGATATATGCATTCCTACCATGAGACCTGTTAATTGTGATGTGGATTAAGTCTCTCTTTATGATTTTGAAGTTTCTGCTTCTCTGAGCTGTAGATCCTGAACTGAGAGACTGACGGGTGTTATTGTTCTCTACAGGTTGAATAATTGTGGATTCTCAGATGAAGGTTGTGCTGCTCTGGCTTCAGCTCTGAGATCAAACCCTTCACACCTGACAGATCTGAATCTGACTGGAAATAAACTATGCAGAATTTTGTTCTCCCTCCTCTAGCCATCTCTTCCTGGATCTTACAAAAGCACCCTCAGTCTTGCGCTGATATAAGCTGTCCAATTTATTTTGAAGGTCTAGAAAAATTAATTTATCTTCCTCTGAAATTTCTTCTGGGGACTTATGGTAGTAAGAGGCAATTTTGCTTATCACTTCTTCCTCTTCAGCTTTCCTCAATTTAGCAGTTTGACTCCCATATCTTCTCAAGAATTTGCATGTTTCAAATTTGAAGAGTTCCCAATTCGTACAGAAGGATTTCTCTCTGTTAGCTTTACTCCAATAATAAACAATTAATTTATTAATCTTTAAAATTAAAATTTTAAAAGGCATATCATCCAGTGTAAGCATTTGAATGTTAAAGTGAATTGCTCTATGATCAGTAAGAGGGGTGGCAAGTATATTAACGGTAATATTATCTTTATCGATATCATTAGAAACAAGCCTGAAGTCGATACGTGATTGCCTGGATCCTGTCTTATTACTCCATGTAAAGAGTAATGTCTATTATCTGGAATTTTTTCTCTCCAAATATCCACAACAATAAATTTTTCCATGAATTTTTTCAAGTTTGTACTGTATGAGGACTGCTGCCCTGGAGTCCATCTGTCAACTGTGTTATCTAAGGCGACATTAAAGTCTCCACAAATTAAGAGTATTGAATTTGGGTATTTGGAGAGCCAGAAGACAATTCTTTCTTCTAAAGAGTAAAGTAATTTATTATGTTAAGTTTTATTATTGTAAACATATATATTGATTATAATAAAGGTATTGTTATTGTATCTAATTATTGAGCAGATATAATGTCCTAAAGTGTCACAGTCAGAGTGTAACACATCTCTAGAGAAATAGTTTTTAAGTGTGGCAACTCCAGCAGAACGCTCAGAGCCATGGGACAACCAGACTTCATTACCCCACTGTAATTTCCAAAAGTTTGTATCAGCAGATGTGGAATGACTCTCTTGGAAAAAGCAAAAATCAGATTTAAATTGTACCAATCTTGTTCTTGGCAAACAGGAACAAAGCTTTGCGTTTACAGGTTTGTCTTAACCCCCTGGTATTAAGAGAAACTAACAAAAAAGACAAAGTTACTAGAAAGAATTAAAGAGAAAAGGTAAGTTGTAAACTTCTACAACTACGAAAGAATCCACAGAGAAAGGGGACCGGGCGCTGCACGATAACAAAACAGTAAAAAACCTGACAAAATAAGCCTATAAAAAATATAGAGTTTAACTATAGGGTTCGATTATAGCTCTTTGTAGACTTATAAGTACTTTATAACAAAATAATACTTTAACCTGAGAACAAATCCACCATGTAAACAAGCTCACAAAGATGTTATTTTTAAACCTGAATCAGCATCTCTAAGAAGGAGGGAAAACTTCTGATCCACTGATGAATCCTCAACCTCCCCAGAAAAAAAATAGGCGTCGATGGTGTCAGGCAGCCTGTGTTTTTGTTCTGGCAGAACAGACTGGCATATTTCTATCACCTTTCTCCGTACATCTTCTCTCTCAGTATCCTCAGCTCCTCAGTCTGATATTCCATCTCCTGGAATATCTTTCCAGCTCTGATATTCTCTGCTGGCAGTTGTCCATCTGACCTTCCTCTCTTGTTACTTTTTTTTCACAAACTTTCCCCTTCATATCTTTCATTTCTGCGCACACAAAGTCAATGGTTTTTTTAAGACCCTCAATTTTGAGTGAATTCTCTCTCACCATGTTCTCAAGATTATCAGACCTGGTGTTTATTAGTGTCGGCAGACTGGAAATTATCTCATTTAAATCAGCTGGAACAGGGTTATGTTCATGCATCATCTTCTTTGGAGCTGGTGATTTAAGAGGTGTAACAGGGAGAGATGGGAACTCATCCATTTCCTCTTCGGATAATGTGAGTGCCGCATAGTTATGGCAGCTATCAATTAGCATGTTGTATGTAGTCTCGTTAGCATTCTCAGCCATTAGCTTAGATTTAGAACTTTCCAGCCCCCTTTTCACTCCTTTCTGATTCGGCATTCTGCTACTTCTTTCCCTATGACTATTGCTTCTTCTTTTGTTTAGAAGACTGTTAGTGTCAGCAAGCATAAAGTCAAGGTTTTACCATTTTTCATGAGCTTTCTGTGTAGAACTCGGTAGAGAGCATCTACTCACTCCCTTTTACTTCTCAAAATATGAGGGGTATTATTCCTCGAAATTTAACGACTTTAATCTTGTAATTTAACAAGTTTATTCTTATTATTTAATGTTTTTTCTTGTAAATTAACGACTTTAATCTCGTAATTTAACAAGTTCATTCTCCTAATTTAACAAGTTTTTTCTCGGAATTTAATGACTTTAATCATGAAATTTAAAGAGTTTATTCTCAACATTTTATTTCGACATGTTTCTCGTAATTTAACAAATTTTTTCTCGTAATTTAATGACTTTAATCTCAAAATGTATACATTTGTTTATTATTGCTTGGCCATAATCCTCTTCCGTACATCAGGCTTTTAAAAAGAAATTATGAAAGCTCACACTCTTGTTGATTTGGTTTGTTAACAATTAAAACATAACTGTAATATATACATGTAATGCCATTTTAATGTACATTAAATTAAATTACATTTTTTAAATTGATTTCTCTGACTTAAAACCCAACATTTTAGCCTTGTGCCTCAGGTGAGAACAAATTTAATAAAATCAGTGAATACAAATCAAACAGTGACATTCTACTTTCCTATTTACATGACACATGATCATTCTTTATGGATCCAGTGAAACGTACAGTGATAAAATATTATACACTGATAAGGTTCACAGTAAAATAGTAAAAGTGATATAATTGATATAAATGATATAAAATGTATAAGTGATATAAAAAGTATATAGTACAAGATGTAGCAATGTAATAAAATACTGTACAACAGTACAATAACACAAGTGATATAATAGATTTATAATAGCAACAATTATATGTACATGTAATTATATGTATCTGTAACATCAAGTCGGAGTCAGTCGGATCCATTTGCATGGTTTTATTAACAAAAAAACAGGCAAGAATCACAATCACCAGCAAACAGGTAGTCAGGAGACAATCCGATAGAATAATCTGTGGGCAGGCAAAAGTCACTAGGGCAGGCAGCAAGAATCAAAGACGAAATAAACAATCCAAAGTCATACACAGAAAGACAGTCACTAGGAAAAATGCTCAGTAGTACCTTCATGGGACGATAATACCTTGCGAGTGACAAGGCCAAAGTTCGGGCCTTAAATAGGCCAAATAACCAGTGTTGCCAGATTGGATATACGATTTCCAGCCCAAAAGCTCACAAATACCCAAAAACCGCCCAAATTTTTAACTATCAATATAATGCGATCGAATGCAAATCAAGGTTCATAAACGGCATTTTTAACACTACAAAACAAAATTATGATGACAAAACAATATAAACATAAGTAAATCAGAACATAGATTAAAGAGAATTAGCCTTCCAAATATGAAAAATATGCAAGCAGCAGACAGTCAAAAAGGCAATAAAAAAAACGGTGCCCTCGGCATAATTTTCAATGTCAACAGTCAGAATTTTACTCCAAAAAATATCCAATATAGTGATCATACACACACCATAACAGTCAATACTATAATGTATTGATGCATACCGCATAATAATCCGACATAATAAATACAAAAAAATACAATTTAATGCACTTACCTTTCACTCAATAATTTCACACAGAACTAGGAAGTCTTTGAAGTTTATATTGAACATTATACAAAACTTTGCACAGTCGACAGTAACAAGTCCAGCAGATTTCAATACTAATCTGAACCATATGAAAGAGAAAAGATATAGATTTTTCTTATCGTATAGATCATAATATCGTATTTATTTTTTTTATAAATCATATAGATTTTTATTTAACTGTGCTCTGATTTTAAAGTTGCAGTGATAAGAGTCTTATATCTCCCTCAACAGGTGTAATTCATGTTTTGAGGGAGACATCAGCATCAGCAGCGGTAGTCTTTGCAGTATGCGTGTGTTTAATAAACCGCCCAATCTGGCAACACTGCAAATAACAAGCAACACCTGGCGCGAAACGGCCGAGGTGCATGGGTCAAAAGTGTCTGGGTAGGAATGTTAATTCCGGAGAGGGCCACAGAGGCACCGGTTGTGACACAAAACAATATAAATAAATAACAATAGAAAAATAATAGCAAATAGAATGTAACATCAAAGATAAAATAATGCAGAATAAATAATGAAGAATAAATATAGTAGATTAAAAAGTAAATTAAATAATAGTGAAAAGGCTGTGGTAGTATCGTTTCTTGGAAACTGGCTTTCTTCAAAATTCTTTAAGGGTTGTGTGCTCGACCGAACGATCCAAGTTCCACAACAATCAAATCCAGCTAACTGAGTTAGCGAGGTACGAAGGACGAACCCTGGGTTTTTTCCCAATGTATTTAGAGGGCAGACAGCAATACGATCAAGGGGTGATGCATACGGTTTGAGATAAAAACTAAATCTTGCTAAAATCCTGCAAAATCGCATAGAGCCCCATAGGTTGGCCAAAGTTTGTTTGCGCGCATTAAACCCCACCCCTTCTTGCCGATTGGTATTAAAATGTTTGCACTGGTCTGCTGTGCAGTTCATTTCTTGATTTCCTGCAAAACAATGAAGGTAAAAATGAAATAAAATGTTTGGGGGTTTTTTTGCTTGTTTTTCTTTTTACAATGCTTTATATACACAACACTTTTAACATGCAACAGATTAATATTTACAAGTTCTCGCCTTAAGGCGATGCTCCAGTAATTAAATTTTTAGTGTTGCTTTTTTAATGGATAGCCTTTTCTCTTCCATTTGAAGCTGTATAAGGTCCATCTCCATGTCACTTTTTCTTAGTTTTTTGAAGATGGACCTTATACAGCTCCTTTGCTGACAGCTCTGTGGATCTACCAGCATTGTCCAATTCTGTTACAGCAGATGTGGTCTCTTCATCTTTATTCTTCAGTGGAAATATGTATACATTATCTGGCAGAAAGAAAAAAAAAAAAAAATATATATATATATATATATATATATATATATATATAT
>JAUYWG010000386.1:0-16139 GCA_034779775.1 Enteromius afrohamiltoni | reverse complement strand
GTATATATATTATTTTACATCATATATTCATGAAACACCTTGTCTTTAAACATTTTTAAATCTATGAAGTGAATTAAATAATTTTAATTCCTCATCACATTTATTCCATAAGTTTATCCCTTTAACAGAAATGCAATTATTATTTTAATTTGTTCGGACCCCTATTTTTCCAAACATAAACATTCCTCTTAGGCAGTAATGGCTGAATTTAATTTTAAACAGCCTCTGATCTTTTCTAGACTCTACCCAGCTCCTTTGATTTCCTGATCAAACTTTACCTCATGTAAACGCAATACTTCAATTAAAATAATGCATTTATGCTCATAATTGCAGCAAGCATAATCGTATTAACATAGGAGGCCTAGCGTAACGTTACGTTGAAATGAAATATTGCCGCTGTGACCAGTCTAACTACTGGCTATTAAAATAGTTTAGTTTTGTGTGTAATGGCAAAATTATTATTTTTCATTTCATTTTTTTTTTTTAGGTCAATTTAGAAAAATGCTTGGAATGTTTTTGTTTTTAAAAGCAACGACCAGCAACCAGTGGCTGAAAGTGAGCTGATGCCTTTTCAAATCATCATGACTTGCCTAAAATAAAATCAATGTAGCCTACATACCGCCTCGTACCCCCTGGCTGCCCCTCCATCGAGGGTGGAGAGGGGCGAGGAGCTGGTGGGCAGGCGTGACGAATACAGGGCTCAGGGTTTAGCGCTCGTGCATGTGCACTCAATTTCACGTTAATTCAGATGTACAAAGAGAATATGTGTGGGATTCCATGTACGCAATGTTTGATACATATATATATTTTTTGTGTGTTTTGTGGAATTCACATTTCCAGCTTTGTCCGTATGCAATGTTTTAGTAATAATTCTACGCAAGTCTTTGTACATGAGGCCCCAGGTCCCTACAGTAGTATCCAGTTATATGTAATTGATTTTAAAGTACTTCTACTCATTTATAAACCATTCAGTGGCCTAGGACCAAAAACTCTATTTATGAAATGTGTAATATAGATTAACCTCCCTGGACTTGACTAATCAGAGAATAAAAAAAAAAATGTATGTCAGGCCATTTAGCAGACCTTAAAGCTCCACTCTTTAAACATTCGTTTTTTTTTTTTTTTTCAGTGTTTGCACTCTATTCCTTAAAATGAAACACACGTGGATTGAAATGTTTAAACAAAAAGTGACATCTACATTTCTTAAAACAAATCTATTAGTTGTTTAAGCATCCAAATATATGAAGCATTTTATTTAATTGTTAATCTGGGTCAAGAACTGATTTTATTAGATGAATGAACAAATTACAAAAAACATACATTAAATTTACCCTGTGTATAATTCATGAAACGCACAACTAATATTAAGAAATACAAAAATTAAATTATGACAGAATATTAATCTTGTTATTTACCATATATGTTTGTTAATACAAGATCTATTACACACTTTAAACATTTTAAAGTATGAATGTTCAATGATTTCAAGAACTCATTTTATTAGCTTTCAACACGTACTCCATTAAGCATACACAGTGTACATCCATATAAATGAAACAAACAAACAGTCTTACAGCAATGAAATACTTGCTAACATTTGTCACAGAAACAAAATTAACGTTACTCGCATACAGAGCGATCACATAAGCAGTCATAGTTAGCATACAATACGGCTTATATATATATAAAACCTATGTATGCGTAGACATTCCTAACCAACTTGTTTCCCCTTTTTCAAGCCTAAATTTTGTTTGTTGCGAATACAAAGTGCAACAAAAGGGTCGGCAGACTGGATGACTTAAAACTTGCAAAGTGATCCAAATTATATAAGCGCTGCTACTATTAATCCTGTTTTTCGCTTAAAAATAAGGGCTATTCGCAATAAGTGTTTGTTACCAGTAAAGTATAAAACATCTATTTAAGCAGCTTAAACTATGTTTGTAGCGAATAAGTTACAATAATAAATAAAAATAAGCTTACCGGTCGCCAAATCTATAGTGCATTTTGAAAAAACATAACCGCGCACGACAGTGCCACAGTTAAACAGAGATAAAAAAAAAAAATATCCGCTTTCCCCGCTGTCCCTACCAAATGAAATGAACAGGATGACATGCTAATTCTAACCATGCCCACAACAGCTCTGACATTAGACCATTCTCAGATTAAGTTTTGCGGAATGTCAGGATTAAACAAATGCTATCTTCAAAGAAGAGTGTGAAGGCTGTTTGTAGGGTAGCTATCTACAAACACTAGACATGGTCATGAATTTTATGGCATGCAGTAAAAGAACTGCAGATCGGTACAGAGCGAAGATAGGTTTGAGCGCAGTTAGCACACGCCACGGAAATTGAGTTTTTAAAACTCAAAAAAATAGTGTGTTCGATTTATTGTTATTTAATAAGTGTTTTAATTTTAATTCCGACCATAATATTTGTACTGTCAAAGTGCAAAGACAAAGTGCTAAAACACATGCATAATTTATTTTTGCATGTCAACAGTTGTTCAACAAGTAAAAGGCGTTTTCCTTACACCTCTAGTTTTAGTTATATTATCAAGATGAAATTTATTTGTAGGTTTCATTTTTTAGCTTCAAATGCACGGTAGACTTTTTCTTTTTAAGATTTGTAATGACAGAGTAAACTTTCTCAAAACAAAAACACAAAGAGCCAACAAGTAGTTTGAGTTACGTGATAACACTACTTTTTCAAAAGCAAGTAGTAAAGTACTTTTTCATTTACAAGAAAAAATCTGAATTACTTTTTAAAAAGTAACTTCAGTTACTATGTTTTGCTTATCTGTTGACTGTCAAAGCATATACATTATGTATACTTTAGAAGGATTATTCTCAATAGCACTTTTTAACAGATAAAATAAAATATAATTATCTAATTATTAATAATTATATAATTATTATTTTTAAACATAAATGGCTTATCTTTAGATGACAATAAACGCTACAGTGAACAATTTGCTTAAACGAAACATAAATCTAAGGTTTTACATGTTGTTTTAAAAGATTAAAAGCGTATGATGAGCACATACCTAATAATTTAAGAAAAACATTTCAAATTATCGGTTAAGTGAACAAATAGAGGATTCTTATTCACACAGTTAACTTTATTTTGAGAACTGAGAACACTAATAAAGAAGGGGTTTGTAGCGTGAGATTGTAGCGCTATGCGAAATGTTTGTATACTTCAGAAAGGTGTGTAAATGTGGGTCTTTTTGCACGCCGTATCTGTGTGTGCGTATATGATTTGGAGTGATTTGGACACCCCTTTTGCCCTGTTTGAAATCTGCGGTGTATGCTGTTTGTTGTAGTTCTGTAAGTCTACAGTGCTTGAATGATCTATTAGTTATAAATGTTCAATTTTACATTTTTGTAGAAAAGCAAAATAATTGTTAATACATGTTTAGACAAAAAGAGTGTAAAAATATAAGTATGCACACCGCTGCTCCAAAGGTAAAAAGAGAACAAGCATATACTTTGTCACACATAGATGTATATAGAGATATATACTTATGGCAAAACATACTTGACGTGTATATGCATTGTGTTATTTCATGAAATAGTATTAGGATTTGTTTGTGTGTAAGTAACTGATTACGTTACATAGTTAAGTTTTATGGATAGTAATGTGTTGAAAAAAAAAAACATACTTTTTTAAATACGAGAAGAGCTCATGTGTTTGTTTTCAATATACGAAGTTTTAATTACAGCAGATGTAAAAGCCCTTTCACAAGAAAGTGTAAAACTTCAAGCTTAAGACAAAGTAAAGTAGAAAACTCTTGTCTATACTTGTTCATTACTCAACAATAAATAATGTTTATCAAACACATTTTGGGAGGAAGGGTCGAAGGCAGTTACTATCTCCGCCTCCCTAATCATCCTCTTGACCCGTTCGTCAGCCCAGCTGCTAAGAAATGGATCATGCCTAACATCAAACAAGCCCTAAACAAAGCCGCACGGCATTCTCTACCTATCTTTGCAATTTGCTTCGTACGGAGTTCCTAGCCCAAAAACACCTTTCTCCCTACCGCCAAGCAGCCGCCACTTTGCAAAGCCAGCATTTCATTCTCCCTGCCGATCTCCGGTCGACAAGCGTTCGCATTGTCCAGCACAGCCCTCGTAGCATCTTTAACATTAAAAAGCAAGAACCTTATATCCTTTTAATAGCCGAATCTTCAACCCTTCTTCCGCGTATGCCACTAGCACAGGCGGATCAACATCCATATGAGATTCAGCGCGCACAATTCGCCTAATCCCGCCACGTAATAAATTAAAGTCATCCAACAAGGAAATGACACAATCTCATCTCCCCCTGCAATTCGCATACTTTGCGATTTCAAAATAAAAGTACTTTCACTTTTTGTTATTTTTATTAAATCTACTTCAATAAATCCCTACAATAACCTTCCTGTTTATCTTTTTTAGGTCCGAAGCTCGAATGCCCATACGTTAATCCCTCCATCCCACCCTGTCCTGAGTTTTCTCCTCCTAGATCAACGAGCAATGTCCCTAAGATCCCCTCTCTTTCGCCAGCAGAAACTGTGCTACAATAAAATGTCACCAGGACGGATGTGCATGTTTGCAATTTTTAGAAAAAAAAAAATTATGTGTGGTTAGTAAGTTGAGAAAAAAACTAAAATAAGGCCATGCAAGCCACATTGAATGGTCCTGAATAAGGATTTAAAGTAACCAGTCTATTAGGTTAGAATATTTACTTCACAATGATGTGAAAATCATTTCAATTACTTATTCACAGAAAACAATATAGTGTTTTAAATTTTAAAAGACATGTTTTGAGGCTGAAAGTTTGTATGCGAGGGCGTGACAATGGGCATTAATATTCAGTGATTCTCACCTGAAAAGACAAAGACCCCTCCCCTAATGGCCCATTAATGACAGTGACAGGTAAGGCAGGTTAGAAATGTGAGGAGAATGAAATAAACTGTTTTTTTAAATGATTCGCTTTTTTATTTACAACACAGTATAATAAAAATATACAAAATAAAGGTCAAAGACACATTATTGAGCTCACTGATCTAACTACAGAGATGTAAACAGACTTTGAGGCAATCCTGAAAACAAGTGAAGCCTGTAAATTAACTGTTATTTGAGTGTTTGCTGATGTTGGTACAGCACTCCTAGAGGTGATCACCTTGAAGAGACTGGAGCATGTCATCCAGGTTTATCATGCAGCAGGTTTCTAACCACTAAAAGCAAAACAAACACACAAAAACATATGTGAGCATGTTGATATCAGTATATGTATAATTTTGTTTAATATATTGTTCTATTATATCAAGCATAGAAATGTAATTATTTGTCATATTCAAAACGTTTCACTCAATTTCAAAGCATTTTAGTCAGGAATTAGAGTTCAAGAAAAACAAACAATAATAACATCAAGCAGCATTTATCATGCACTCGTGATATTGTTTTTATATCGTATGATTTATATTACAGAACGTAGTAGGCTAACAGCATACAGCCTGTCATATTCAACATGCTTCACTCACATTCAGACATTTCAGTCAGGTTCGGAGAAAAACCGAAAGCAGTATGTTTATGCCACAATATCATGAAAACTAATACAAAAACAAACAGTACTTACTCATGAGAGTGACTGGAACAGCTGGCACGCTGAATCTTGAGGTAAATCCATCTGTTATCTTCTTTGCTGAATTCAGCGCTGTTGTTTTCTCAGTTTTTTCACGTTGCGCACGCAAGCTGGGCGTGTACATGTTGAGCGCATTTCACGTGGAGATTGTAATGACAAGGCGAAAGTAGCTCGTGGGCATGGTCACATTATAAAATAATTAGATCAGATTGAGAAACTCAGTATATTTAATATACAAAGTATATTTGTTTTCAACATGAAAAGTCATAGCGCCTGGTTGGCAAAAGTAGACATCACATCAGCTTTCAAAGTTATGCCGACCCACCCTGATTTTTTGGCATCTTTTTGGTATTAAATGGAAAAACATTCGGTTATTTTTCAGTTCACCTCATCTTTGGCTTTAAAAGTAGCCCTAAAATCTTCGACACACTCTCAGAAGCCATCTGCTGGATCTTGTATCTGATCTTATGATTATAATATTCCTCTCGTTAGGCACCTGCTCGACTATTTTCTGATAGTCTCACTCCGTATTTTATTTCTGTGACAAATGTTAGCAAGTATTTTGTTGCTGTAAGACCATTTGTTTGTTTAATTTATATGGAAGTAGATTGCTACACCGTGTATGCTTAATGGAGTATGTATTGAAAGCTAATA
This sequence comes from Enteromius afrohamiltoni, assembly GCA_034779775.1. NCBI lineage: Eukaryota > Metazoa > Chordata > Actinopteri > Cypriniformes > Cyprinidae > Enteromius > Enteromius afrohamiltoni. Next base: position 9,861 of record JAUYWG010000386.1, on the reverse strand, counting down.
AAATTAGTTCTTGAAACCATTTAACATTCATATTTTAAAGTGTTTAAAGCATGTAATAGATCTTGTATTAACAAACATATATGGTAAATAACAAGATTAATATTCTGTCATAATTAAAAAAAAATTATTTCTTAATATTAGTTGTGCGTTTCATGAATTATACACAGGGTAATTTTAAAGCATGTTTTTTTGGAATTTGTTCATTCATCTAATAAAATCAGTTCTTGACCCAGATGAACAATTAAATACAATGTTTCATATCTTTGGATGCTTAAAGCAACTAATAGATTTGTATTAACAAATGTAAATGTCACTTTCTGTTTAAACTTTTCAATCCAAGGAATAGAGTGCAAAAAAAAAAATACTAATAATGTTTTTTTTTTTAAGATTTGAAGAGTGGAGCTTTCAGGTCTGCTAAATGGCCCAGCTGTTATGAATAGAGGCAAGGAAGCATGCGAGTTCACGTGCAAAAGGGTTTATTAGGCTCAGGGTCAAGAAAGACAAGATCAAAATCACTGGCAGACTGAATCAACGTAGGCACAGACAAAAGAGTAAATGTCAAAAGAGAGAAGCAGAGGTCAATAGCGAATAAATCCAAACATAGAAACATACAAAATCACAGGAACACAAATGGCAAGGACTGGGTTGACAGTGTAAATGAACCGTGACAGACAAACAAACTGATATATATAGGTGGTACTGACTGAATGATTGAACCTAACTAGCAACAGCTGTGGGGAGAGGTGCATTCTGGGGAATGGTGTTCAGGTATGAAAACAGACACAAAACACAAACACAGTTCATTGAGAGCTGGAGTGCCATCCAGGGCTGTGCTGGCACAACCAGCTGATATACAAATATATATTTTTTAATCCTCTGATTAGTCCAGGGAGGTTCATTTATATTACACATTTCATACATAGAATTTTTGGTCCTAGGCCACTGAGTGGTTTATAAACGAGTAGAAGTACTTTAGAATCAATTACATATAACTGGATACTACTGTAGGAACCTGTTAACTGTTTTGATTGTCTGATTTAATATGTGATGGTGTACACTTATTGTTTTTAATTCTGTCACCCCTCTACCTTTACAGCCCGTACAAAGTTCTCGCCTTGAAGGAGGGTGTGCCTCATCATCAGCCTCCCAGTTCATGCACACGTGACCGCAAACGCAGACACTGTTGGGAAAAACACTTATTTTTAAATAATTTGTAACTTTTTTTTTTTCTTGGATCTATATGGATTATAAGCACAGGATATAGGATTGTTTATGTAAAAGTATTATATTTGTATATAGCGGAATAGGTTAATTTGCGATGGCTGTATTTGTTTTAATGACATAGCTATGATGTGATTTCGTACTGATGCACAATAGAGCATGCATAGGGAAACTGCTGAATGAAATGTTAGGATCTGCTAAATGTGATATTGATTACACATATGAGAATAAAGATAAAAGGCAGAGTGAAACGGCTCATTTGGACTCCTGCTCATATATGTGTTTTGGTAAATAAGAAGGAGGATAAGTTAGCCAAACAAGCCACTAAAAAGAAAATATTGAAGCAAGCCTATATTTTGGACTGAATCTGTAAAAGAATAGCAGCATCAGTGGGATAGGGAAATCAAAGGAGCTGTCTAGGGCCTTGAAAAGATCAGAGGCTGTTCAAAATGAAATTCAGCCAGTACTGTCTAAGAGGAATGTTTATGTTTAGCAAAATAGGGGTCCGAACAAATTTAAAGAACAATTGCATTTTTGTTAAAGGGATAAACCTATGGAATAAATGTGATATGGAATTAAAATTATGTAATTCACTTCATAGATTTAAAAACGTTTAAAGACAAAGTATTTAGTGAATATATGACGTAAAATAATATATATACAGATATGATTATTTTCTTTTCCTAATTTCTCTTCTTTTCTCAAGAATAATTAATTTTGACATGTTTTGTTTGTTATGTGCACAAGTGTCAATATTTATTGAGACAATATTAAGGCTTGAGTCTTGACTGGAGACAAAACATCTAATTCTTACAATATTTTTGAGATGAACGTATGCTGATTAAGTTGCTGCTTTTATGTGTTTTGTTTGATTCATATCTATGAACGTAGAATCATTGCTGAATCTAGCTTTTACGTTGAATGCATTCGTTACAATCAATAAAACCACGGCTAAGTCATAATCAGAGCATGAGTGTGTTTCTTAATTTTCCTTTGAACGGGCTGTTACATATTTGATAGTATTGCAATTGTATTGTAAGGGACGTTGCGATTTGAAAGCTAAAATCAGTTCTTGACACTGTTTAGCAATCTTATGCAATGTTTCATATTTTTGTATATTTAAGGAACTAACAGCTCTTGTTTCAACAAAATATAGATGTAACTTTTTTTTCATTTAGAAGTCTTCATTTGTAGAGAGCTATGTTCACTCAAGTAGGTCTTTGCAGCCGCTTTGGGGGGAAACAGTTATTTTTATTTAAATCATTTATAGATCGAAGCTCGCTGCTCTGCTAATAATCATATACTTAAATTGTTTTATTCAATTATCTTTTATATTGTTTAATCATTCATTCATTTTGTCTCATCTCTATCCATTACAGATAGATCCAGCACTTCTGAAAGAGAGGGTGTTGTCCGCTGGGGGTTGAGAGTACTCCCTTATCTGCAACAGTCACAAAGTTCACACACCTGACACAATATCTGACCTCTTCATTTTAGTTAATAAAACCATAAAAACCTAATTTAGTGACTTGTTTTTACAACAGGATACAATAGCTGCAATAAATACCACCACTAATTGATACTCCGGAGGGAATATTATGACAGGATGTTTTCATTTATAGATCAGAGGGGGGTGGGGGTGTACAGGATGTATGATTTACTGCACATCATAAATTCTTAAGGGCCATAAATCAGGTCGTAAATACCTAATTGTCAGTCTGTGAACCTTATTAACTACTTTTGCAATCATCAAAAAAATATTCTGAGTCTACGTCTTAGAATATTTGATACAGGGACAATTTTCCCTCTATACTGTCAACTGAAAAAGTAACAAGTCTGCCACGTTTGTTCTGACCAAGAAAAGAAAAAGCATGACAATAAAATGCGTTACCAATCGTAACTTGTACGAGTGTGTGAGTTTATGTGTTAGTTTAGTTTATGTGTCTTAGGTTATCCAATAAAGCCATATTTATATTTGAAAAGAGAAGTATCTTGTGTTTTGTGCTTAGTTATGTTTATGTCTTAAACTGATAATCTTGTTACCGTGCTTATTAAAAGTGTTTACACTATAATCTTAATAATGTTATATGTTAATTATAGATTTTAATATGCAGCACAGAGTTGATGTTATACGGCTTGTTCAGTGAATCGCAGACCGACTCAGTGATCCGCCGTAAAACAGTGATTCTGTGCAAATTCCCTATAGAATCTTAAATGATTCCGATTTGATTCTTTGTTTTTGATCTAATTTGTTACATGGATGAAAATTAAGGGGTTTAAGTACATTATAGAAGTGTACTTTTTTAACATGGGGTGTTTGACAAAAGAAAGAATGTAAAAGTTTTGAAACCAGTGGAGGGTGACATTACTATTATTTCACTATTATACATATTACCACTTTAAGGTACTATCCACCCTGGTGGGTAGATAAGGTACAAGTTGTTCCTCTAATGGTACCCTCCCAGTAAAGTTTTTTTTTTTTTACCTAATAGGTAAGTGTAACCTTTTTTATGAGCAATAAAATTTGAAAATTCATCAGCTTTATCACAGTTGTATGATAAAGTTTCAGAATTGATGTATTCTGAGAATTACACCAATAGACATACAAAAAGGTTCATAGTAGCTTTAGTGTTAATGAAGCTCTTCTGGAGGTTTACCAACCTTTGCTTTCTGGCGGAAAAGTGTTGCTCCAAGCTTGCATGCTGTGCATGTAATGTTTGAGAGCTCTATGTAACTGGACTCACACCAAACCTGCACACCGTACTAAATGACAAGAACAATGTTTCAATAGGGAAACTTTTTTTCTATAATGCAGGTCACTTGAATACGGACTTGCCATCTGTTCAGGGTCTTTCCCTGCCATGACCTGAAATGCTGGAACACACACGAAAGAGAACACAAATATTTTTCTGCCCCATCAGATGGGTTTCGAATAAATTCAATATATTTAAGAAAGACAAGGAAATAAAACCTGAACACAGAACCTTTAAGAAATCCCACCACAAACATTTTACTCAAGATTGAGAGAAATCTCTGATTTGCTGCCGGATTTGGTAAAACCTTTAAATTTGGCTAAATAATTTGTGACTTTTAAATGAAAAACTGTGAAATACAGTTAAAATAATTAATCTTAATCCTTTATATTTAAATGGAGTATTTTCATTTTGCGTACAGTACAGTGTACAATGGAGTACAGTGGCAAGTACATGTTTGTAAATCCTATGAAATATCTTAATTTCGGCATTGATAACTGAAAAAAAAATTTGACCTGATCTTGATTTAAAGGGATATTTCACCCAGAGATTTAGATTTTATATTCATCTGCTTACCCGCAGTGTATGATGTACCCCCAAGATGTAGGTGACTTTGTTTCTTCAGTGGAACACAACCAAAGATTTTTATTCAAACGATTGCAGTCTGTTAGTCATATAATGCAAATCAATGGGCACACAACCTTTGAGAATAATTAAAAACAACAACGAAAAAACATGTATATACAAATGGACCATTGGCATTCTATCTACTATCTCAATTAGGAGTGTCAATGGTCCATTGCACATGTGAGTCTGTGATCCGCCATAAAGCAAAAAGAAGAAGATGCATCACACGCTGACTGAAGTGAATGCAGTCAGGAGAGTTGGAAATAATGGTGTTGTAAAGATAAAAATGTATATAAATACATTTCTTGCACAGACTGATCATGTCTTGTCTTAGGTCATTAATGTTTTGTCATGAGCTGCAGGTTTGAATTTGGATTTGTCTGTGCATGTTTGCTTTTTTTTTTTTTTTTATGGTGCCTTACTGAAGGGTCTCACCTCAGTCGTGGTATTGAAAGTGGAGAGAGCACTGGTTATTCACTCCCCCCACCTACAATCCCTACCGGTTACAGGCCAGACTTTCTATCAGTTCATTTATTATTTATTATTATTTATCATCCGTTTCCATATTTCCGTATTTTCATTGTTGTTTTATTAACTGTTTTGTCTGTATGAATAGAGATCGATAAGGGGAAACGTTTTTGGAAACCTGAGGTTTACACATGTAGTCACTGCTGCAGTACGGGTAGGTAATGAATACATCCATTATTGGGAATGAATGTACTAATGAATTTAAATTCAGATTTGCAATTCAGGGACAGGACGTCACATAGCAATTTGAGAAATTGTGCAATTACATCCAATTTGAGCAAAAAAACAAAACCCATTGTGGGTCACTTGACATGGAGCCTGTTACATTTACAGAAACTCCTCCTCCCCTGTACAAAACAATATCTTCTCAATCCAGCTGCAGTGGAGGGTATAATACAAGTGATTGAAAAATTGGAAGAGGGAGGTATTGTTATTAAAATCAACAGTCTCAGACTCTCAATTTATGACAGAGCGGAAAATCAGTACATTGCTAAAATCAGCCCTCTTGTGGCTGACCCATCAACAATTTTCAGTTAATCTAGAATACAAATGCTTTACAGTAATTGATATGGCTAATGGATTTTGGTCCAATCATGGATTGCAGAGGTGATCTATTTGGGTTAGAGTATATCTCAGGGTAAAACACGAATAACATCTAGTCGCTATGAGGCTGTTAAAACACATCCAATTCCTCAAAACCATTTGAGAACTGAGATCCTTTTTGGCCCTATGTAATTGCAGTCATATTGGTTTGGAGAATAACCCCATGGATCAAATGGTCCAGTGCACAAGAAATGCCAAATATCCCTATTGAAAGTGCCATCACCGCTTGCTTTGTCTGAAGCAATTTCCGACAGCCATGACTGTGTAGAGATTGTACAAACATGGACAATTTGCCACTTCCCAAAAGCTAACAATGCTTTTGGGAAACGTACCCCAGGTTGGCAGCAGAGAGGCAAGAACACCCATTGGAGATTGGTCTTGAGGTGGAGGAACTTCTGAGGGCTCTGAAGCTCCCAAAACAAGTTACGGTGCGGAAGGTGAAAGCCCACCACCCCAGCCTAAAAAATTGCAGAAACTCCTACTGCTCAAACATGTCATCTGCATGTGACGCACTGCTCAAAGATATAGCTGAGATGCAGGTCAGTGCTCCCAGAAGGAGAAATGGGAATTAATTGAAATGGTTGCAAATTAGCTGCTAAAAGATATTGGAGATATCAAAATCGAATCATAGCTTTAAAAGCCTTGATTCATTATTTGATTACACAGATACACAGTGTCGGACACTTAGGTGCTTTTCAAATATGTTCACATTTTAATGCAATTTGGTGGGTGAAGGGTTTTAGGAAACATGTGGAAGAAGTGGTTTGTGATTGCATGACTTGTCAAAAACTAATCCAAAAAGCAATTTGGCAAGACAGATTCCTTCAGTTGCAAGCAGCAAGCACCCTCAGGGCCGTTTCATGAATTGCAATGTTATTTTATAACCTTACCTAAAATGCAAGGGTTATCAAGATGTTTTAGTCGTAGTTGATAAGTGCCTATGGGTTTCTCCACCTCCAGAGACATTGCATTGTGCCAGGGCTAATGGTTTATGTAAAAATAAAACATTCAGGTTTAGAACCACAGTGAGATGGTCCTTATGTTGTCTTATTAGTTACCACTTCAGCAGTAAAATTACTAGGTAAAACTATAGATGGGCACACATTATTCACTGTAAATTAGCTTATACTCCCAAACCTTAAACAAACTGGTGAAATTCTGTGGGATGGAGTCATGAGGAAGAACCTTGTTGTTTCAGTTGTGAAATAGTAGCACATCCTGTGTTTTGTAAAATGATCAAAAAGGAAGGGGAAAGTTAACATTTAAATATGCATGAAAAAAAATCCATATAAATGCACATTGGCTTCAAACCTATTATCAACATATGATACTATTATGGCTTACAAAAGATCATGCAATTAGCATGTGGCAGCCAATCACAATTTTTATTTATTTATTTTTATTTCACAGGCATATACACATATCTATAGGCACTCAATATCTATTTTGACCCTCAATCAGCATACAGTATGTACAGTGGTTTAAGCCACATAGCTGTCATAAGCCAAGTTTCCATCCAGTTTTTATGCAGTTTTGTTATCGATAAAGAGAATTTGGGGGAAAACAAATTTGCCTGCAGCCTATTTCAATCCAACTTGCCTTTTACCGATCAAAGTGTGTGTGTGATGATGTCATCCTTAAAAAAATTAGGTGTCGCCTAGATTTTGGAGTATTGCAAAAAAAAAAAAATTGCCCTTAAGCTGTTTCCATACATAATTTATCCTATTGCGCAAATCATATGCAAATAGTCTGTTCTTAATCCATTTGAGAAAAAAAATAGCCCATTATTAAATTATGGAGGCCTACATAAACATAGCAAGTTTAATGAGTTTTCAAGTTTTTTCACTTTGTTATAGAGTATTTAGATACTCCAGCATCAAGCAATAGGCTATTCATAAGCAGATGCAGTTGTTGTTTTTGTTGTTGTTGTTGTCTTTCCCTGATTTATTTTTATTAGACTGTATTGGAAATAGGAATGTTAATGTAGGTTATTTTATTGATAACCGACAAGATTATGTTAAATTACAAGTAGATTCAATTTAAATTTATATGTAGCTGCGTCACGAATGAGACTGGTGACGTGCGGATCCATGTGCAGCTATTTATTGTCACACACAGAGTAATCAAAGGCAGGGTCGATATCAGCAAACAGGGAGATCAGAGGCATAGACAATAGAATAATCCAAACACGAAGCAATGTTCAGACGTTCGGCGAACAGTATCCAAGAGAAGAGTCGAGAGTCCGGGAACAGGCAGGGTCGATGGGAGAAAACACAAGGAACATGTGAAAAACACAGAGGGTTTACAAAGGGGAAGACAAAGGGTACATCAACGCAATGAACAGCGTATTCACACAAAGACAACCAGGGCTTAAACACACTTACAAACAAGGCAAGGGGTGGAGGAACGGATGAGTGTCCATGGCAACAGACAAGGTGGGTGGAGACACAAGTTAAATAAAAGTCCAGGTATAGGTAACGAAGACACACACAGCAAGTTCACATGGAGCTGGAGTGCCATCTAGTGGATCTCACTGGCACTTCCAGCTGGATCGTTACAGATTGTGATGCAATAATATTATGATTTAATGTGCTTTTAAACTATGCTTTGACACAAGCAACACCTTGAACACAGATGCTGCCAATAGGATAATTCTGTCATGTGACACTGCATTTATTTGCGTTAAAGCCCTTCTTCTCGACAAAAGGTGTTCCCAAACAATTTTTGCGATATTTGAAGTATGAATATAGAATTTATGCGCTTAAGTTAAATGGAAAAATACTGTGTCGATATTTACAAAATTCTATCGATAATTAGCATTTCCATCAGCTATATCGCTAAAATATTTGAAGCGCTAAATTTTTTTCCACAAAAACGCCTTGGATGGAAACTTGGCTATACAATATTTTCCCCTGAATCTAGATTAAAATCAGGCCATATTTAACAATTACACTGAAGATTATAAGACAAACTAAAGTGAGCATGATGTTGTTCCTTGGGCATTTTCAATCTTCAATCTCTCTCGTGTAGTTACTTGCCAGGCCACACTGCATACAACAGTTCTGACTCAAGCCATCTATTTGTTTTTAATGTGAAATTCAAAGGAAATTATTCCATTGAAGGAAACGGGGTAAACAACTCCAAATTAGAGATGCTTTTCCAGTTTTCCAGATATGACAAAAGTCTTCTGATAATGACAAATGAAACACTCATTGATCCTAATGGTACACACGGGGTTTCGATTGACCACACAGGCTCATCCTCCTCGATTGCTCCTGCCTGCTGAGAGTTTGCTGTGTTTGTAGCTTCTGTTGGTAGCTCCGTAGCCGTGTTTTTCTGTCTGTTACTAGCTGCTGTTTATAGTGATAAATATACAACCTAACTGCCTCAATATTTCCTATAGTATTTATCAAACCTATCTGTTTGTTGATAGTTCGCGTTCATTTTTAAAACCGTGAGTGCAGCTCATTAGCATTTATCTGCCGGCTAGCGTATCCTTCGCGTCCCTCGCGCTACACTCGCGGATATTACTACTGTTTTTCTAGCATCGTCTCCTCTTATTTAATTACTTTCTCCAGCTCCGTTTAAATTATTGTTTCACTTCTCGTTCGCGAGTTTATCAAGCAACAGTGGTAAGTGAATAACGCATCAATCTCTGTGGCTTTTCCTTCTCTTGTTGTTTGCACGTCATGCCACATGTACAGTTCATCTCTCTTTGTCGGCGATGAGGGTTTCACATGTGATAAATGCGAAAATATAGTTCGGCTGACAGAGAAGATCCTAAAACTAGAGACATGCATCCAAACTTTAACTGAGGACAGTCAGAATGTGAGGGCTATAGATAATGCTTTGGATGCGGATAGTTCAGCTCATGCACATTGTTTGGTTCCGGCTTCAGAGCCCATGCAGCAGGGCAATTGGGTGACTGTGAGACGGCATAGCCGTGGGTAAAAAAAACGCTCTTCCGATCCGATCAGAACATCAAACGGGTTTTCCCCACTCAGTGATGCACCCACTGGGAAACCTGATGAAAGAGCTCTAGTAATTGGCGATTCTATTGTACAGAACGTGAAAATAGAGACACCAGCCACCATAGTCCAATGTGTTCCGGGAGCCAGAGCGCCTGACA